>VZRM01004627.1:0-54111 GCA_013397955.1 Grantiella picta
AAGGGCATTTAGTAATAGGACAATAGTAATGGGAAATGGCTTTAAACTAAAGGAGGGCAGATTTAGATTAGATGTTAAGAAGAAAGTTTTTTACTGTGAGTGGGGTGAGGCACAGGCACAGGTTGCCCAGAGAAGTTGTGGATTCCCCATCCCTGGAAGAGCTCATGACCAGGCTGTATGGGGCTCTGAGTAACCTGGTCTAGTCTGGTTCTCTGCCGATGAGGTTTCACTTGGAACTGGATGATCTTTAAGGTCCCTTACAATCCAAGCCATTCTGTGTTTTTGTATTTAAGATTCTGGAGTTCATTAGAATTTTTCTAAATAAGCTATTATTTGGACAGCACAGAAATATAATAAAGTTAAAATCCAGTGTTTTGATTATTTGACTTCTCAATAATCTAATTAAAAGCACTGCTTTATTTCCATAGTAAGTCCTGCATAGTTAAATTGTGACATAGATTGCTGTTTTGTTTTTATTATATTAAAATTACTTGAGTCAAATTCAAATATTTGCTTAATAACATGAATTTGTCATATTTCCATGATGATGTACCAACTGTCCATGGTGACAAAGGCTGAATATAAATAACTGTCCTTGTGTTTGAAAGCATTCATATCTAGAGAAGACAAACTATTATGAAGTAAGTCTTGAAATTAATCCATCTTGGTTGATAGAACAAACATTTTTTTTTTATTATGCCATGCATGGAGACCTCATGGCTACAGTATTTCTTCTTGGCTACCTCTGTTTTTATGTAAAGATCACTTAAAACACAGATTTTGGATAGGTAATACATTAAAAAACGTAACAATATACAGCAGATCTATAACTTTTGCAGATCTTTTTTCTATGATTTGACATAAAAATTATTATGAAAACAATTATATGTTGTATACTGCAGGAAAAGGCTGGTAACTGAATTTTAGTTTAAAACATTGTGTCAGCTATATTTGAATGTAGCGTGTATGGCCTCTTGATTTCATTGTATTCAACTTTTCCTTCAGGTCTGCAAAGAATAGGATGGAAATGGGAGAAGAGGGAAAACAAAGAAAGAATTCTCCATTTCTCTCCCTCCTAACCAAGCAAAAAAGAAAAAAAATAGGGGATTGAAGGGATCAAGGGATCTAACATCCTAAAGCATTACATTTTGTCTTGTCAAACTTGAAGTATCTAGCTGCAGTATGCATCATGTCTCTGCTCATAGGTAGCTAATAAAAGATCTAACTTTTCTTTAAAAAGTAACAAACAAGGGAGGGGGAACACTTCATTTGTACTCAGAAAAACCCCATACTGTTACTTTGGATCAGTAATACCAGGGTTCTCTTCAACATGTGCTTTACCATGGAACACTAGATAATTGTTGAAATGCTAATAAAAAGTCAATTATTTTTCTCTGTTGATCACTGTCTTTGTTCTCTCCTGTTGTGTTTCCTGAGTAGTTAACTAGTCCAGAACTATTTTTGAGAGTTAATTGAATCAAAGTACCACCAAAGGATTGAAGCTTGAGATTGAGGGTTGTAGTGAATGGAAATTATAGTATTTTTTAAAAAATTTTGTTTGTTCTTTACATTTTTTAATTCTAGATATGACTGTCACCTGATGTTAGCAACTTCACTTAGCTTTTCTAGTAAATGAAGAATGTTAGACAACTGAGAGCAATTGAACAAGATGTGTGTGGCATTTTTGAGATTAAAGAAGAGAAAAGAAAAGCTGTAATAACTGACTTGTCTGAGTCGTTAATTTTTCAGTGGCTGAGGTGTGAGATGAATCCTATCCCTTTGAGCCAGGTGCCATATAAGTTTGCTTCAGTTGATATTTATTTCTACAAGACTGTTGGGTTGATTGCTGTGATGATTTCAGTTTCTACCTTCAAAGTGAATAATAACTGAATAATTTTAGCCACCTGATAGTCTGTTCACCTGTGGAGCTTCTGCAGTTTGCAGTGTCTGTCTGTGACTTGCTGAGGCAACTTTTATGTTTGTTGTGTTTTCTTTTTTATTTTTTCCCTTTTCTTTTTTTTTTTTTTCTTTTTTCTCCCCCCCCCCCCCCTTTTTTCTTTTTATTTCAAGTTGTTGTATTACTAAAGTTACAGAGGAATTTAGTTTGGAAGGATATGCTAGATATCATGGCCCAGTTCCCTGCTGACACAGATTCAATTTGATTAGATTGCTGCAGGATTTCATTTGAACATCTTGGTGGAGATGTCACAGTCTCACTGTCATTACAATATTTAATTCTCCCAGTTGGGAACTTTTTTTTTTTTTTTTTTTTAATTGTAATTAGGATTTCCTTTACTGGAATTGCCTGCAACCTCAGGAAACCAGTTTGCCCAGTTGTCCAGTCTCTAGCAGCATTTCATGGCCTTTTGCTGGCTGATGTGCTCCCCTGTCACTGGAATGCATTAATTGTGCAAGCATCCAGTTCCTTCTGCAATACCCACCTGGTGTTCTTATTTTGGACAAACCACACTGAACATCAGAGCTGGCTGAAAGGGAGGGGGTGGAGGGCATGTGTGGGGGAGGATGGACTGAAAACAGAACTAAAGCCCAATGATTAGGACCAGATCAGAGGTTATCCCTAACACCCTCAAACATATAGGAATGGTTTTCATATCCTCAGCACAGAATGCCTTGTTTGCAAGGTTTGTTTCTAGAATGCCAAAATAACTGCTGAGGTAGTCTTCCAGATCTACAGTGCCTGAAAGATCATAAAGGGGTATATTTCGGTTTCTTCAATTCTAAGGCTCAGTTATTTGTAGTAAGTAAACCTAATATTTAAATTCAACGAAACAGTCCAAATCAAGAGGGTTTTGCACCACCAGTACACGTGTACTTTTGTGTAAGCTTTCAAATTCTGTAGGAAAACTTCACAGGAAGGAATTTGAGTAGTGGGAGATCTGTGGCCTTCTGTTCTGCACCTAAGCAGTGCTGTTCAAATACTCATTTCATAAGGCTTGCAATGAGTATTGTCTCATTGAAATGATTAGTGTGGGATGGTTTACAAATAAATAAATTATTACAAATTGTAATATGTTGCATAATCCAACTGCTCTGCAGCTGCCCAGAGGATATATTGCATTGCTGTTTTAGGCTATTGTGATACATGGCACTTCCTGAGAGGAAGATACACACTTAGACATTTTCATAAATGGACTTAGTAATATTTGAAGCTCCAATTTCTCAAAAGATGATGTTTTGGAGCAGCAGAACAATCCTAAAATACTAATTTAAGGTATTACTTGAGAAATCAAGGCACTAATGTATAGCTCTTATTCCAGGGTGATCATCCTTTCTAAGGAAAGAGCATTTTCTCCAGTTGCAAAGATAGCGACGAATTTTAGCTAATGGGTAGACAGCAATCAGGAAAAAATGTTAGAGGAAACAACTATTCTGCTTTGTCTGTTTCACTTTTGCCTGGAGACAGATTTTCCCTGAGAAAATGAGTGGGATCATATTTTTCAATGGAACATAGGCAGAGGTAGTTTGTTTTCTTCCTTTAATGGCAATTCACTGGTTTTGTTTTTCCTCCATAAACTCCAGGACTGGGTGTAGGCCTCTGCATGACTCTGAAACCTGGCACTTCAGAGTCCAATTTTCTGCACAGCACATATAAATTGCATGTTAATACCCATTTTTACTCACTTGTTAGAGTAATGTCTGTATGAATTCTACATTACGAATTTTTAAATTCACACCTCTTGACACTTTTTTGAACTCTGTAGACTGTACTTCTGCAAAGCAGTTTTAATTTGAAAAGGATATGGAAAATAGCTATTAAACCTTATTTACCAACTACAACTGGTTTTAGTATATTATGTGAGCAAGGTACAAAATATGTCTGTTACTCATTTTGATAATAGGGTCAAAATGGGCCAGACAAGGAGGGGAAAGGAAATGTATGTCAGAGAATTAAAGGAGTCATGCTGTAAAGATAAGACCTTTACCTCACATATAAGTATGGCTTTGAAAATAAGGTTATCCATGATGCAATTGTGTTAGATGTGCTAAGTATGACATTTCCTAAGTGTGATGTTTTGCAATTAGACATGATACTGTCAAAAGTCCCTGCGTGTCTCCTGGCAATTTTTTCCTGTCCTTTGTTGACAAAATCCCATAAAACTGGTTATTATCCAGCAATTTCCCTATTAAAACAAGGAAGCAACAAAGGAACTGGAGGACAGAAGGACTGAAGGGGCTTCACACTCAGTAAGAACTGTCTTCTGAAAGAAGATTGAGGTTGAATTGTAGCACAGCATGAGATCAAGTTATTCTATTACATGGTCAGTCTAACCCATAATTTTAAAAAATCCTTAACAGAATGGAAACTAACAGCTAATGAACACAAAAAGCTCCAGCAGATGTTAGAGCTGTCTCATGCAGTAATAACTAGCAGTTGCCTATTCCCTCTATTAAAATATTACAGATGTTGGTAAGAAAAGCCATTTGATTTTCTGATTTTACATTCTCAGAAGCTTATTGTTGTTATGGACCATGGTACAATGAACTTCAGTTTTCAAGAGTTTTATGGTGGATTTGTTGATATATGGGCACAACACAGGAAGTTGTCTCTAATTTATAGACACATGAACAGTTCTTATTTTTCATTAGCATTTTGTCCCCCAAAATAGCCATTGAATGTTCGCTTAGTGAGCCATATAATTTGATGTGATTGAATTATATTTGAATTTTGAAACCTGAAAACAAGTGTAAAATGTGCCAACAAATGCAATGTGCTATGTATTGCTATAATTTTCATGTCATATTGCTGACTATTTTAAAAAATTTTCGGAGATATCATAAGCCACACTTTAAACCTGATCAATTTGATCCATGGGGCTGCTGAATTTTCATTGTAGACGTCAGAACCACTTTTTATTTTTTTTTTTTCCTGCTGGACGACGTAGCAAGTAGCATCTGTTGCCTTTTTACCTACTCATTCAATTTTGTGTTTTGTGTGAAATTATCATGACATTTGGTATTTAAATGCCAAATCTTTCTGATGGGTCTAATTTCTGTTGTCCGCCTCAGGAACTAGTCATCTTTGCACATTTTTTTTGAGTTTTTTTCTCACAGGAAACCCTACAGTAGCTTCACCTGACTGCCCTGTTACTTGCCTGCTGCTCATTTGTCTTTACAGTGAGAGTGGTGAGGCACTGGCACAGGTAAACCGCTTATGTTCATTACAGATCTGAATAGAATAAATACAGCCTGAATGGGAGATGATATAAGTGAGAAGCTTCAGTTTTAGTGGGGAAACATGCCCTAGTGTACTGTGTTACTTTGGGGTTACATAGTCTTCATGTTAGACATACATCACAATTCCTCAGATTTGTTAAAATTAATTTTATTAAAAGCTAAAGTAAAACAATGTCAGGATGAAGTTGAGGTGACTGACGACCAAAATACAGTTTGAAAACCTTTGTATAATAAATGGTGTAACACTGCACATAAAAAGCCTTGCTTTGGCTATCCTGCAGATGTGCTGGATTGATCTCCCTAATGAATTGCAGTGTATCCCTCTGAATAAGGAGACATCCTTATGTCTTCTGTTGATGACATGAGAAATGAGAAAACTTTCAAGACAGGGTGAGTTTGACTTTTGTAACAGTCAATTCTCTTTCACTCTATTCAGGGACTGGCTCTGTGGCTTTGGGCTGAACAGTTAAATTTCAGTGTTTGGAGGGGCGTGATATCCTTCCATCTTAGAAAATGTACAATGGCTTACAAACAGCAACCATTTTTTAAATAAAGTAAGTAGTAGCCTTAGCAACACATTGTTTCTGTGCATGCATTCTTCTCAAAATAATTGTCTTCAAAATTGTCAGCTCTTAAAAAGAAAAAGAAGAAAGCAGGATCTTCTGCCAGCCAGAACCTGGAACACATGTAGTCTACAGACTGGTCCCATGCCGCTCTTGGGTTTGTAGGGTGGTATTCTGCTCTTAGTTCTTAATAAACCTGTAGCAAAGCCTTCCGTGGATAAGATAACTTCTCACTCCAAATACCTGTAAAAGCATTTTAGCCTACTTTTTAATTCAGGAGTAAGTTCTAGTATACGAAAGATGTGTATTTGAGAGGATGTTTTGTTAGAATTGTTCCTGCAGACAATGCTTTTTTTTCCCTCAAGAAACCCCACACCAGTGAGGTGCAAAAGTTAGTATTTGAGCCTTAGTTTTCAACCAGTATCTTTTTTATTCTGTCTTCAAAATATACTGATTTGACTCTCATCCAGCCTTACCTAATTCATAGCAAAGTTAGGACAGGGAAGTAGCTCAGGATTTGATTGGTTTGACATTAGGTTTACCATACTTGAAGACATATGTTCCTTGCAGGAAATACCGAAGCATTCTGCCAGAGTTTATATTCATTAATATTTTTCCATTTCCAAGCAGAGTTAGTATCAAATCCCTTTGTCTACCTAGCTCCAAATATTGCTTCCTTCATGGCTTTTACTTTTAAGACTAGTTGTAATTGCCTTGGGAATTACTCTGATGATCCTGCTGTATAACTTTTAATGGGTTCATTTTGTGGGTGAAAATTAGTTTTGGTAATTTTCTTAATTGTCTGAATTTTGTGTTAGAGGAGGTGGCCATAAGTTTGTAGGAATAAAAACATGGGAAAGAATTACCATGATTTCCAAGCAATTAAACTGCATTGAACAAAAATAAACTAGGAAGGGAACAGAGACAAATAAGAGTTGGGTATCTAAAGCATATTTTTTCCCAAAAAACTTTAGTGTTTTTATATTGAAATTTCAACAGAATAAAGACATAAGAAGATATTTTATCCAGCCTGAATTCGATGCTATATTGAAAAATTTTTGTGCTTCTTTTAGGAATTATTTGTAATTTATCACAGTATTTGCAAGCTTTCAAAAAAAAAAAAAAAGACATTTAAGAAATGTAAATGTTGAGCTTTTTATCTTTGAAATATGACATTCATGTTTTCTGATTATTGACTAGACAAACTAATGTCCCCTTACTGGATTGCATTCGTTGTGTAGAAAATATTTTCAGGGAGCCCAGAACAAAGGATGGTGGAAAGGAGAGGCTTTTGATAAGAAACCTTTATGCCCCTGGGCAGGTTTGATACTCTGAGCAGGGGAGTCTCAATTTGCCTCATGTCTGCCCTGTGATGGTAGTACTATTTTACAAGGGGAGTTACGATCTTTGTCACCCCAACCATTGCCTAAGTGTTCAGGGTGTGGAACCCTACGAGTTCCCACAAAATAAGATCTTTTAAGGCTAAAGTTTTGCCATCGTTTATTAAAACCCTGTAGAAATAAACACTGTTGAGGTCTAATCAGGGGTGGTATAACGCTCTGCATGTGTGCTGTAGTATGTTGTGAAAACCTAGGTTTCAGCAGATTTGTATCTCTGCAAACACATTTTGCTTAAATGTCTGTGACTTTTACATATGTTGCTGCCTGGTTGCATATTTAAAGAGGTTTTTTTTTTTTGAAAGCTTGTTCCAGAAATGTCAAAGTTACGTCTCTTTGGCTTAGCTTGTATTCCCATTACCACTGAGAATTAACCTTGTGCAGAATGTGTAATGGAGCAGCTATGACATTGTCTTCTGAAAAGACCTTACCCTCTTGGTGGGTTGGTTGTTGCTATTGTTTGGTGGTCTGCTGTTGTCATAACAGACTAAAAATGAAAGGGAGAGTTGACATCTTTTATTAGGCAACTGCTGTAGCTGGGAAAAGAATAGACACATTTTTTCAGCCCTCATTTTCTTCCTCTAGTCAGAAATGGCCTTGTTCTTAGCTTTGAAGTTTGCTTACTTGAAATATTGTCTCGTCCTTTTCCCAGCTATATTGTTAGGCCTTACATTATTTCTTCTTACAAAACTTGCTTTCCATGGCATGTCAGGCAAACCATACTTTATAAAATTTCTTATTGCTCTGGGATCTAAAATTATTATGTATTACTATGGTACTAAATCTATCTAGTGTGTTTTTTTCTGGCATTTATTCTTACACGAATACCTATTTTCCTTTGTCTCCCACAGCAATATTTGTTAATTTTATTTTAAATCCTAAAGTCTTGAAAATTCTTAAATGAGAATTTAAAATGGAATGCACTTTTCTATTGACACAACAAAAATGCGTCATGTTCCTGAAGGTAAGCAACAGCAAATAAAAGAACATGTGCATGCATGGTAAATAGTTATAGAGGATATTTCAAAGTTTTTAGAACACTATATTGTGTTTTTTGCCTTTGATGTCTTTCACACTAGAGTGCTTGATTTGAACATTTTAAATATGTCTTCAAAGTTAACTAAAACACTTCAGCCTCTTGCAGAATTACATGTCTTGTAGCATTCTATCATTACTTAACTGGATCATTGTGTCCAACCATAAACCTAACATTGCCAAGTCCACACTACCTCCATGGAGTGGAGTGGCACGTGGTATTTTCACGCACAAATGGTCAGTAGCTGCCTTTGGATGGGACCTGACTTGCTTTTCTGTGCCGTGTCCTTTTGCAGTGAGTTCTGGTGGTAAGAACAACAGCAAGGTCTAACAAGCCCCTGATACTTGTGACTATCACAAGTATCACAGGAATCACTGTCCAGGCTGAAGATCTGTCCATCCCCATCTTCCCTGGTGTGTAAATTCTGCCTATATGATATTATTGTGAGCAGTGTTCCAGAAAAACAGATTAATGAGCTGATTTCCTAAGTCTTTATGTAACCATCTCTTCTGAGAAAGTTAGTATTGAAATGCTTGGTTTTTGAGCTCATAAAAATGAAGTTGAATATAGTTTATGAGTAGGAAAATACACAATATTACAATACACAATACCCAGGAAAAATGCCTAATGCTGCTTCTGTGTTCCATTACCTAGTCCTAGAATAGTCTTGGTGGGATTTTTCAGACACAATTTCTAAATATGCCTTCTCAATTCAGCTGTTCAGCTGTGCTTTTTTGAGTATTCTATGCAGCACTTCGAGAACTGATGAATATCATAGAAATAGCAAATTTCATCAGACTGCCTTTGGGAAATCAGTTTTCTTTCTGCTTTTTTGAGGATTACAACAAGATGCAAAATAAATAACCTTGCAATCAAATTCCACTGCGAACCTGAACATCAAAATCCTTGTTTAAATGTGATCTGGGCTTCCTCTATGCCTCCCCAATCCTTGTGTCAGTCTCCCATGTGATTTTTTTAGTGAGGGCCCTGAAGAAGTTCTTTTCAGCCAGAAAAACTGGTTGACTTGCTTTGGGCACTTGGAGTAAACAGGTAGCAGAACAAGGGGAGAAGAAAGATTTGGATGCTGGAGCACCTGGCTTGAGAGCTGACTGGTAATTGACTGTACCGGCCACTGGATGTCACTTGTTCCACATAAATACATTCAAGAAGTTAATTGGCCGCAGAGACAAAAGTTTGTGTGTACTTGGAAATGGGGTCTAGGTGGGCACGGGCAGCAAAATTTTTCTTTCTCTGCCTTATGCTTTTTCACCTGAAAATCAAGAGAGCTTAGTTTGAAGTTACGTCTTGTTACTTTGGAGCACAAGATGCTTGTGGCTGACATTTTCCTGTTGCCTTTCTAAAGTTTGGATGCTGGCTTTTCCTGGAACGTGGTAGCCATGTGGCAGCTATCAGGAAGAAGGTCCTGTTTCTGCCACTACTGTGCTGGTCTCTATCCCCTTTGTAGCATTAACGGTGACTTGCGCCATGAGTTGAGTCAACAGAACAGTTTGCACAACAGTGCTTTTGATCTTCTGTGTGTAGGTTTGCCTTAAAGATGAAAACATGGGTGTAGAGAAAGATACATCAAAGTCAGAAAAGGAAAATATGTAGAAAAAAAAGACAAAAAAGGAGAGAAAAGAGGAAAGTCCAAGAGGAAATATTTTGTTCTTGAGGTAGTGACAATTCACTGCAGAATATCTAGCTAAGGAAATTCACATCTTGGAAAAAAATGTGTGGGCAATGTCAACAGCAGTCAAATATTTACTGTCCTACTGGCTTATGTAGTTCTACATGATCTGGTCATGTGCTGTGTGAACAGAATTGTGCCTGTATGTACAGCCTGTCTGTTACCTTCTGAGGAGGCTGTAGGCAGGAGGGGTCAGTCTGTTCTCCCACTTAACCAGTGACAGGACAAGAGGGCACAGCCTTAAGCTGTGCCAGGAGAGGTTCAGGTTGGACATAAGGAGGAATTTCTTCATAGAAAGACATCGGAATGGACTGCCCAGGGAGGTGATGGAGTCACCGTTCCAGGAGGTGTTTAAGGAAAGACTGGATGTGGCACTCAGTGCCTTGCTCTGGTTGACATTGTGGTATTGGGTCATAGGTTGGACTCAGTGATCTCAGAAGTCTTTCCAACCTAATTGATTCTATGTCATTCTGTAATTGCAACATCTATCTGACGGCAATCAAAAGACTGGAATAAAAGGAGGAAGGGCTTGTCCTGACTAATCCGCAGGTAACTGTGGCAAGTCTTTTTCACTTAGGTGTCAATGCATGTGCAGGTAACCCTCAGCCAGAGCACACTGCCCCATCACTTCTTTTCCTGGCTAAGTTTTCATCAATCTAGTTAGTATGTAAAAAAAGAAAATATAAATAATATTCCAAATATATTTGTGAAATGTAATATGAAGACATGTAAAATCTAAGAGATATAGAATGCATAATGTTAGCTATATGTCTATATAATATCCCATAGTTAGTGAATTTATGTCAATACATACTTTCTGTAGAGTCAGAATGTTATTTTCTACTGAAATGCTTCCTTTCTAGGTGCAAGCTCTTAAAATTTTACTGGTATTTAGGATGTAGAATGATACTTTTTCCCTAGTGAGGTGAGATCTATTTCTTCAAATGACTTTAGGGTGAGCATGTTTTCCTCATGTGAACTGAGTTGTTGTGAAGTGTTACCGCATTCTTGGAAATTAAAAACAAACACCCAAACAAAATTGTTCCTGTCATCTGGGAAAAACATTTTAAAAATCATCCAGTGAGAATCCAATTCTGATTTTTATTTCTAACAAAAAATTGTTCAAAATCAAAATACACGTTGTTGTGTCTTACAAAATTCCATGCATTTGGATTGGAGAATGGAAGTTCAAGTGTAGATCCAATCTAAAAAACAGTAATTATTGTTAACAATTTCCTCCTACTTTTCATTCCCTTGAAACTTATGGCATAAACACTGAAATGATAGTGTCTTTGCGGGATACATGAATACATTCTAAATATGATTGTATTTGTATGTTTTCACTGTGTTTTCACCTATTTAGACTAAATTGCTATCTTATTTTATTTACTGCTTTGGACAATTCTTAGTTTTTTACAGCAATGTATCAAATATTGCAAGTGTTTAAAACAGAAACCGTGATTTTGTGCCTTCTATTTGTATTTTCTGCATCTGATGTCATCTGCTATTAAAACTCAGTAAGGGTCACTGCATTGTGAAGTCTCAGGTACCTGCTGCTTACCAACTCCGCAGGCTATTTTGCTAGAGAATGGTCTCTTTCCAAGGGTCTTTTAGTCAGTCTGAGTGTTTTTATGTCTGGTCTTTGATCACACCTTTTATAAAAGGAGTTTTGTCTCCTCAGTTCTGTTGGGTCTTAATACTCTACACTGAAGTTTGAAGTCCCAGTTTTTCATTACTCTGTATAGTATAAATTTCTCAACAGCAAAGGTTGCCTCTGTCTGGTTATTGTAATACCATATTAGATACCTATGGAAACAACAGAGCTTGTTTACTCTTAATTACATACTATTCAAGCAGTGCATGATACAAACCTTTGCTAATTTTGTTTCAACAGTTAAACATATTGGTCAAATTTGGTAAATGATGCCCTAAAGGACTCTGCTACAGATTACAAGAGCTGTAGGAGCTTGTAAGCTGCTTTCTGGCACTGAATTTTAATTAAAAATACAAGGGGACCTTTTGTAATCACACACATGTGAGGACTGGAAAAAAAAAGAAAAGAAATAAAAAATTCGCCATTAGTTTATAGCTGTACACTTTAACATATTTTTTTTCTTCTGGCAGCTATGCCATAACATTTCAAATGTCCCCAGTGTAATGCAGATAGGGAAGGAGACAGCTGTTTGCATGACAGCTGTTCACGGATGGAATGTTCTAGGTCTCCATCCTTTCAGAAGAAGCCCTATTCACAGTTTGCCACTTCCTGTGATGGCTCCACAGGTATTCAGCTGTTGTCTCATTTCACATTTGAGGAGCGCAGGGGACTGCAGGTAGTTAATGACATGTATTATGCCTTCACGTCCTTTTTCTCTACTTGCCTTTTGTCCTCTGAGCAGTGTGGATCTCACCTCAGGCAAGCTATTCCAAGTAATTTTATTTTGTTTGGGGTTTTTTTGTGCAGCTTTCTATGTCACATGATAAGAAATTTAAGAACAAGAGCAAGGAAGCGTCAGGGTCGGTGTGCTGTGAAATTTCCACTTTTCCCTTTCTTTGCTGGATAACTGTGGGACACCTTGCAGGATTTTTGTTAATTTACTAGTCTAACAGTCTGATAGGTCCTTTTGTTTTGGGGATTTTTCTGTTTCTGAATCACAGATTAGTAGACACAAGCAACTTGTTTGTCTTGAATTGTATCAGCTGTTTCCAAAGGAACTCTTCCACAAGTTTCACTGAGTATCTCCCCTGTCTGATCCGTAATATTAAAAACCTAATTTAAGAAAACATTTCCTAGCTTTAAATTAACTCTATGTAAAGTCTTAGATTGGTATCCCAACAGAAAAACATGCACATAATGGTACCAAAAATACAGCAGATCCTTAGGGAAGTAGTATTTTAGTCATACAAGATTGAGCTCAGTGCTGTAAATTTTAGTACAGTCAGGTTACAGACACTGTAAGTGATGAAATGAAACAGTACCTACTTGAGTTTGTCTTCATGCAAACATTTCAAACAAGCTGAGGAAAAATGAGGGATGCATGCATTAGTGCTCTGCAGAGTGATATATTCATTAATTCTTTTAAAGTAGGTGGTGGACGTCCTTGTGAATCATGAGAAAATACCCAGTCTTTCCAACCTGTTGAGTGTCAAAAACTAGCTAAAAATGGTAAAAAAACTTATTTAGGTTTTGTTTTATTAATTCTTTTTAAAACGTGTGTGTCTGTATACTTTAACTGCTCCTGATAGGGTACTAATTAAAACGGTTTTTTTTCCTTTTTCAATTATTTTTTTTTTTGTACAGCAAATAATGAAGCAATTCTGCCACTGGCAACTCAGAAAAGAAGTAGAGATAAGAAAAATTCAGGCAAAATAGTGTTACTAGAAGTAATTTTGTCCAAAGGAAACGGGCGAGGAGACAAGACTATTCTGTTGAGTTCTGGCAAGTATCAAAATGTCTCATGTTGAAACATTGGGACATTTAGGCTCCATGCTAACACCAAGGAAAGCCCTGAGTTCCATTCCTGGCAGACTCACCATTAAATTGGGAAAAAAAGTGTTTGCATGGAGTGTGAACATCCTCTGTCAGAGGATCCAGGCTGTTGAAGTGACCATAGCTTAGAGGAAAAGGGTATCTTCTTGTCTCAGCTGAGCAGAATCCACTTCTCCTACCCTTTTTCCTCCAGTGGGGCAGATTTTGGCATCAACTCTGTTATGCTTGCATGAATGACCCTTTTCCAGCAGAAAATCTTTCTGACTGTGGGCTCAGGAGAGCTGTGAGAGCTCCAGCCTGGTGTTACCACAGCTGGTGTACCTCTGCATACACAAGGTCTGGATGGTTGACCAGCAGGTAACGCTTCATTTCATGCTGCTCCTCTGCAGGCACAGACCTCTTGGTGCTTGAGCCCACAAGGAATCTCTGTCCATAGAGCTACTAGGGTTTGGAGAGGTTTCATTCCCCTCAGGTCAGGCAGTGGGGAAGGACCCACTTGCACATGATTTGTGAAGGCAGGCATTCCTTCCAGTGAAACTGTGCGAGTGAAACTGCTCAAATGGACACTCGGATGTGTTTCAATAGGCAGAGTCATGTGTAGTGCTTTCTCCAATTAAAAAATGTTTATGTGAATAATCTCTTAGGAAAATGGGGAAAAACGATCAATTTTACCATATTTTGAACTCTAGAATGTGACCCCAATAGGAGAATTACTTTTGCCAGCAGATTTTCTTTCATGAGCAATACTCTTTGGTCTGACATTTGAAACTTGTGCCAAAACCACTGGGGTCAAAAGGTCGAATTAAAAGACTCCAAAACTCCTCTCTCTTTATTTTTTTAAATTTATTTTTTATTTTTTTTTTAAGGAACAGGTATGTCTCTCTATACAGAAAGTGAAGAGATGGAGTGTTTTTGTCTTTCAAAAAGTTACTTATTCACTAGGAATTTTACGGTAGAAAAAGTTATTTACACACTGGGCAAATGTGTTCTGTTTATCTGCCAAGACAATTCTTGCACCATAGTAATTCCTTCTGGAGAAACAAATGTCCCCTTTCACATTACAGCTATGCACAGTTTACATGAATTTTTCCAGGACTCCACTTTAGAAAAACTGCAGCAACACTTACATGTTTTTCTTTTCCTTAATGTGTAAGCTGTGACCTTTTTATCATGGCCCCATGCTTATACAAGCCAAAGCACTGGTAGGTGATAACCTGTAGGTGTTATGAAAAGTACTTTGCTAAACAGGAGCACTGCAAATTTTGTCAGAGAAAATAAAGCTTTACTACATCCGTGTTAGAAGGGCAGACCAGAAAAGGATTTAGGGAATCAGACTTGATGCAAATATGGGACTACATGATCCATCAAAGACATCCTTGATTTTTTCCTTTCTTTAGATTCCCTTCTACCAATGTTGAGGGTCATTATACTTAAAGCAAGTCTCGTAACATTTGTTGTACCAAGAATTCTGGTATTGCCTACCAAAAAATTTTTATTTAAAATCTTGAGCCTGAACTGAGTGATGCCCTTGGGGTGCCAGTCCACTGGGATTTCTCCCAGGACACTTAACCCCAGACGCCCAGTGAAACTGGATTCCTCTGCATACATATGCTTTATCTTAAAACAGAATTGACACACAAAATGTCACCAAATAATATACAAAATAACCTCCTGCTCTGGAAGTAGAGTGTGTGAGGCTCTGGAAGTAGAGTGTGTGAGCTGTGAGGAGACATCTGCCTCCTCAGAGGACTAAGAGATGTCTCCAAGAAAGTTCTTAAAATGTGAACTTCAAAAACATCTTTTATTGCGTTTCAGACTAACCTTGACATTTAGCCATACCAGCCACAGACTTTTAGAAAAAGGGTGCACAAGTTTGAGTTTTGAGAGGGGAGCTGGTTCATCTCCTTTGTTGAGTTTAGCGCTGTAATCAAATTTATTGCTCCTGCTGGCCGTGCCTGTAGATATCCCAAATTGATTGTGCACAAATAAACATCTGTAACACAAACCTTTTTTGGGGGCAGAGGTCTCTGACTGTTATGAGTGGCCTAAGTGAAGCTGGTTTTGCTGGACTAACACCCTGCATGTACATTGCCTCCACCAAGAATTCTTAATAAAACCCAAGGAGCATTTTTAAAAACTCGTAACTGCTCAGATATTCCCAATTGCATATCTTCAAAATACTTGGAATACCACTAGGGTTAAGCATTATTTTCTTTGAGTCACCTGTGCCTTGGAGGCCAGCAGTTACAGGTTTGTTTTTACTGTTGATAGTGTCTTTCTTTATTGAAAAAATATTGTTTTTTCTTGCTGGCAAGTCCCTTTTTTATTGGAACTGATGTATTATGTCATTCACAAAAGACTAGTGACACTATTTATTTTATGTATGTGATATCATACACAGAAAATCTGCATAGATTTTAGCTGTGGAGAGTGATATTATCTTGACAAGCAGCAGTTTCTAAACACCTTGTGGAAATTGCAATTTCCTTATATTGACCTGCATTTTAAAACCAAGGTAAAAATTATGAGAAATTAAATGTGCAAGGCAGGTTTTATACAGTAAATTCAAATGGAGATGTTTCCTGTAAGAAATACGTCATTTGATAAACATATTTCCTTTTTTCTGGAGAAGAATTTGATCAGTATTTCCTGTGTTTTAATACTCTTGACATATTTGTTATGATTGGTCACAGGAAAAGTAGCTAGACATTTGGCTAGTGGAAATAAAAGATATATTATTGTTTTTATTACCAATGGTAGCTTCACTGTTAGGACAAAGGAATGTGTTTTCTTTTAAAGGGCTATAGGGTTGTATAGGGCTATAGGGTTGTTTTAAAGGGCTATAGGGATTGTAGGTGCTTTAATGAAAATGAATATTGACATGGTGTGTGATTAATATAAAATAAAACATTGATAAAGAAAATTCTGAATATATTTTAGTTAGTTTGTTTTTTCCCTTGCATGTTTTTCCTGTCTGTGAACTGAGAGCAGGCCTGTGTGTTAGACTTTTGAAAAAAATCTATTTGGTTTCAATTACCAGCTTTTATAGAGTAAGATGTTTCTTAAAAATGCAATAACTTTAGGGAATGCTTAAAATTTGAACTGTTCTTTTTGCTGGGGAAGTTTAAAATCACCTTAAATTTTGTATTAACTTTACATTTTTTGGTTAAAATTTTATTATTAAACTCAAAATTTAGACCTAACCTAACACTGACACTGTCTCTTTAAGAGAATGTCAGCGTATAGAAAGCATTCTGGATATGCTTTAAATTTTATTATTGTAAAGGGTTTTTTGTGGGGGAGGGGAAGGCAGGAGTGATATTGGACAATTCAGAGCAAAGGGGAAGAAAACCTAACAAATTCTTGGGCACTGTCCAATTCCTGAGCTAAGCCATGAACTCCATATTTGGCTCGAAATAAGGAATTTTCTCCTCAACAGCTGTCCCTGGAGTCAATATAAACTATGCTGAAATATTTAGTTACCAGAAGAGAGGTACTACAGGAGACACAACCAAACTGGTGTGGAGCACTGGTGGTTGCAAGGGAGCCCTGATTCCCAGGCTGACGTTGCATAATGGTGCAGCTATTCCCCTGCACGCTTCTGTTGCGGCATGTTACATAACGAGAGGGCTTCTGAGGAACCCAGGCCACTCTGCTGGGACGAGTCATACAGACATCAGTAAAGCTGCTTGTAAGGAAGGAATGCAGATCCAGGCATGATGATAAAGGCTGAGCTACCTTTGCTTTATTCCTCAGAAGGCTTCAAAAAAGAAAGTATGGTGTTCACCTCTTAAACTGTCTTGGTACATTTAAAAGACTAACTGCTCTTATAAATGATTTTTGGAAACAATACCTTCTGACAATGGAAGAAAGCCAAAACCCTGTTAAAACCTAAATGGAGCAATAGAACTGAAAGTACCCTTTGAGTAATATTTCACCATTTTGAATGAACTATGTATTCAATCAAAGTCTCCAAATGCTACTTAAAATGAAGTCTTAAGAAAGATAGTACTTTTCTTCTTCCACTTGTAAATCTTCATAAAATCAGGACAAAAACTTCTTTGTAATATGCTGCTTTACTCCTCAGCTGCTGAACTGAAACCTTATGCTAATTCAGTGTATGCAACTGAATAATGAGCTGAGACTGGGATTACCTACTCTAGGATATACATTTATACTGCTAGAAAAGCAACAACCTTACTGTCTATTTAAACAGTGTATGAAAGAGTGTGCATGAAAATAAAGAATGTCAGGTAGATATAAACCAGAACTGGCTGGAGTAAGGGGGTTGTGGAGCTGTATCTTCTCTTATGGAACATTCTGCAGTCTGCTAAAAACGGTGTGTATTTTATTATCAGGAATTTATTATCAGGAATGGTGACTATTGTTGAAACCTGAAGTACTGACATAGAAGGGTTGGATGTAACTTCCGCAAAGCAAGTATTACCAGAATGAATCACAGGACAAAATGGTTTTGGCAAATTTCTCCCCTTAAGGGCAGTTAGAAAGAATACAATGAAATAGGTTTAATTCTAACAGAAATGCAACAACTGGCGAGAGCTGTCTTGCAGCCAATGCAAAAGATTAAATCTGTCTTGAGGTTGAATGTGGTGTGACAGCAAGAAGTTGAAAGGGAAGTCTTTAGCTCACAGGTATTAAATAAATATTGCTGGCAACAAATTCATTCCATTTTGATGCTGTTTGTTTCAAATGTGGTTAACATAATTCTGTTAAATTGGAGGACTGTTTATAGTGTTACTAGAAAGAGCACAGCACAAAAACAGCAGCCCAAATCAACAGCTTAACACTTATTGAGGAAAACATATATGGTGTGGGAAGAGTATGGTAAGGCACAGCAAAAGGAAAAAAGACAGACAAAGCTAGCATGTAAATTTATGTAATATATAAGAACACAAATAACTGTGGGTTCTGAAAAGATGAGGGTTTTTCTTGTATTGCCCGTAGTATCTGGGGACTGAGCAGTTTCAAATGATGACTGAATTTATATTTTCTAAATTGAGGTAAGAGTTGGTATTAGATTTCCGTACTCAGTAAAAGTATTGCCCTGAACGAATAACAGTATCATATTAAAATTATACCTAAACATATGAAACAATTTTTTACATAAAATGGAACATACACTTTGATTTTTAGTAACTTCTAAACCAAAAGAAGCCATTTCCTAGTGACAGTCTTCAAGAACTGTTTTCTCTAAAGCTATGGTACTGGTTGGGACAGCTAGCAGGTGCAGTCTGGTTCTCACCTCTCTCCAGTAGCCAACTCTCGCATTCCTCTGGCAGGCTGGGGAAGAGCCCATAGAGCTCCACATCCCTCCTAAATCTGAGTGCTCATCAGCCTAGGAGAGCTGAGGTGGTCTATAGGTGAAAGCCCAAAGGGCAGCAGTGTTTACTTGCCTTTGCTGCCTGTGGCTGCTTTGGCCAGCTTGCAAAATGCCTTTCACTTCTTCCCCTTGTAGAAAAACTGTCTTTGGCTCTGCAGCTTCCAGCTCTACATGGAGAATAAATTAAATGGTGTCCAAAAGACACTCAGTTAGATTTAAGATGGATGTAGAACTGAAGTGCATGCTTATGCTGTCAATGAAAAATCCTGCTGGAAAGCAGAAAACTAAAGTCAGAAATATTTAGAGTCATACAACTGCATCTCTGTTGTAACCCCTAAATGAATTACATTCTCTGGAGATAAATCAATTTGTTTGTGAGCATATTCTTCCAGTAAAGCGCTGGTTTTTTCTACATCTGCTCACACAATCTAGTCCCCTCTAAGAATTTATGCAGCATAAGAATATGCTACATATTCAGCACTTTGAATGAAATCTCCTTGGAGAATTTACTGTCTTCAAGTTATTTTTTGCATAATGTAAATTGGGCTGTTGACACCTGATGAATATTAAAAAATACTAATTTAAATAGTGTGATAAATTGATTTTAAAAATATTAATGGGGGTCTGTTCTGAGAAGATCTGAATTCAGGGTTTTAATTTAATTATATTATTTAATATATAATTTAGCTTTTCTGTACAAGGTTTCAAACTAATAATGTGTGGTTTTCAAGTTCCAGACAATGGTTGATTTGTTTTGTTATGGGACCTCTGCAATGAAAGAAGTTGTTTAAAACTGTCAATCTGCAGTCTACAGTAAATCACATCTTATTTCTGGGAATTTTACTGAACATACCCTTACAAATAAAAATTAGCTCACAGCTATCAAATGTTTATAATTTGTATCTGCTGAAATAACTGTTTCTAGAAAAATATCCAGTATAATGTATACTTGGTACTTGGGCACAACATGTACTCAATATGGAAGCAGGTTTATCAGTTTTAATGTGATAAAATTTATGATGCCCATAACCTTTCCTTTCTGTGAATGTAAAACCTTGAGTTTTAAAATTTTGTGCTGGTAGAAACAAAATGAACTGGATGGAATACTGCTTCAGAAAAAGGTTTTATGGGATGGTTAGGGGGATTTTTAAATTATCCTCTGAGGACAGCACTATGACTGTAAGCATCAAGGTTTTAAGTAGATCTGGTTTTCCTTCATTTCATCCAAGTTTGCTCTAAGTGGCTACAGATATATTAATGAGATGTATAGCTGTACTAGTAAAACAGCTCTCATAGCTCCTGGCTGCGGCCCAAACCAGCTTGTACACCTACAGAGGAGACCCAGCTGCGAGCCCTTCCAGGAACCATTCCCAGGAGCTGGCTTGGATGCTTCTACCTTGTTTTAGTGGGTGGATAGGGAAGGGAATAGACGTGGTTGCTCTGTGCATGGCTGTTGGCCTCAGGACCAGCAAACAGAACTAGTCCTGCTGTGAATATAGCCAAACTATCTAGCAAGGCTGAACTGAGGACTCTCCCTCTTGCTTACAGAAATCTTCTATGGGCAAGAACAATTTATCAGCACCTTCTGGAAAAACACCAAATAGGAAGTTTTTGTTATGCTCCAGAAAAAAATATCTGTGCCCAGTGCTTTAGCAGGGAAGTGTATTTTGCAGGGATCTGCTTCTTAGCAGCTTATTTTCTCCCTGCCCTGCCCAAAGCCTCTTCTCTGAGAAACTGTGATGTAGCTTTCCTTTGCCATTCTGGACCTTGTTTCACATGCACTGGGACCGTTTTTTTTGCAGATCATACAGAATGAACGTACCCCAGCACACTACCTCGCAGAGTCTCCCAAAAATGCAGGTAAATAGATAGTTCAATTTATCTCTCCAGCAGATGTACCATTTCTTCCTAGTTCCTTATCCTTGTGAAGAACATTGCTTCTTACTCACTTTTCATCCCTTTCAGAAGAAAGAGTGAAAAAACCCCATTCCTCAAACCTTATGACTGTAGTATTTTAGAGAAAAAATAATGTATAACCATGAGTTTTGTGCATAAAGTATTTATGGTGAAATCTAAGATTCTTTCCCCTGAGCTTGATTTCATATTAATGTGTGCCAAAATCAGGACCTGCAACAGAGTCTACTGATGATTTCAGTCTCCCAGAGAGAGGTGGGTCCCCAGAGCACCAATTATTTGAGTTATAATATATTTGGCATTCCAGTACCTCCATCTGAAATTCATAATCTCCAGGACTAAGAGGTCAAAAAAACATTTGGAAACAACTGAGAAAAGCATTTTCTTGTTGTTACTGTTTCTGGGATAAGTGTGGAGGCATTTGTCTTCTGCAAACTTTAGTTCAAAGTGTTCTGCCACTGCATCTCTAGTCCAAATCTTCTTGTGAAGAAACTTTTAAGGTCTTGACTAGACCTTAAAATTGAGACTATTCATGGTCACACTGGCTCCTTTTGGGATCTTTCCAAATCTGCCAGGCTAAGTAGGGTAGGGCATGTTGGGAATCTTCTGGGGAGAGGCTGCAGTTCAAACTGAGGGCAATAACAAGTCACTTTTGTCATAGTTTTCCTGGTCTTGCACTTAGTTTTTCATGCAGCTTCTTGTTTCTCAGTGTGACTGAGGCAGTGTCTGGTCACATGCCCAAGTTCAGCTGCCAGGTTTTTGGGTCACTCAGTGGTGTGTCAAAATGCTTTGCACCCACACTACCCTTGTCCTTACCACATCATCATCATATGGTAGACATTGTGCAAGCTGGTTGTGAGGCTTTTATTGTGTGGATTCCCAAAGTGTAGGGGCTGAGACTATCTTAAGCATTGCATGATGGTGTGGTTGTAAATTTCTAAAATATGTATGCTCTGCTTTTAAGGGGCCTGCATAGGGAAGCCAGACAGGTAGGTGTGCTCATCACTCTCCTGCTTGCACTCCTATGGGCTGTGAATACAGCCCTGAGGGACTGCAGGGACTCCCTCTGGTGCAGAAAGTAAGAGTGATCACAAGTCTCTACTGTATCTACAAAGCTGGGCATCTTTCCGAATCTGTTGTTTTGTGCCTTGGTTTCCCACTGATTTAAAATATCATGCCCGTGTCTTAGAGAGGAGCTCTGGGAACAAAAGTACCAATGAGTGCAATATTCTAGGGTACCATTGCAATAGAGGCCATTAGTGTATTTCCTTCCTTTTATGTGACAAGTCTAAGATTTCAGATGTCCTTTATTAATTTCTTGGCTTTTAAGTGTTTCACTTTGGAAATGATGTGATAAGTGATTTCTTCTCACTGTCATTTGGCAACATTCACATTAAAAAAACACCAGCTTGGACCTGGTAAGAGACTATGGAAGGCCTAGTTAGCTCTTATTGGTGTCGTAAGCTACACACCAAATGACATATATCCATAAGACAAATAGTTCCTAACTTTTTGAATTTTTTTTTAAACACCACCAATATGGTGTAAATTGTGTTAAATAAAAGTTTTGAGTCTGTCTGTGTTTGTATTTTCCCAGGCTCTTTTAATGCCTAAGGGAATAATTTATGGGGCTATTATTTTGTGGTTACTGTGTTATGACCATTTATAAATGTCTCCTTAGGGCACTAAGGGCCAAGAATATGTAAATACAAACACAAAACAGAAACAAATACCTGCAACATGAAGAAACCTACAAGGAGAGAGACCATATGGCCTAACAATTCAACTCCACTTAATGGCTCCATTTACCTCCAATTGAAATAAAAGCATGTTTTACTACTGACCGTGGTGAAAGAAGGATTGAATGCTAAAACCTCATCTGTCATGTGACAAACACCTAACTCTCTGTTTGATAGTATTCATACTAATGCATATATATAATTTTTTTTTTTTTATTATTGGGCATCAGTTCTTTACTACCAAGTATAATTCCTTGTTCCCCTTTTCCTCCAAGTTTAATAATGAATATTTTGCAGTACTCCTTTAACTTTGGCCTTGGCTGATTAATGAGCTCTGCATGATATTTTATGTTTGAGTAGTTAAAGGGAGCTGTTGGCTGGGGCACCTGATGGGAGTCAGGCACTTGGGTTCCTTTTCAGTGTTTACAGATAAATTCGTGCTCCCACATGGAGAAATGGGAGCTTTGCTGAGCTGAGCTGCCCTGTGGAAGCACACACCGTATTGTCCAGAGCATTCAAGAGTTGGTCATGGGCAAAACATTTCTTCTCAGGGCATTTTTACTTAGTCTATGCCCGGTTCACATCAACTTCTGAACGCTGATATGGCTAGAGAGAGACAAAAAAAATCAGCAATAAAAAAATCACAAGCCAAAAATTTTACCCCCCTCTTCCCCAGGCTCAGCTTCCCCTGCATTTGTGGGGGTTAAACTCAGCCTGTCCCATTTACTGTGATCAGGTGATAGGTGACACAGGGGTTTCTAGGGTTGTGTGCATAGCTGTTTTTTCTGCTGCTCTCTTCAGTTTTTTATTTTGTTCTATCGCACTTTGCATCTCACAGCATTTCCTCTGCAGCTGTTTGTGTCTTAAAATTTTTCTTTGTTGCCATTTACTTCTTCATTGCTTGTTTTTAGATGTTTTTGTTTTTGATTTTGTTTTTGTTTTATTACACTGCTTCTTGGTGTCTTTCCTTTCATGTGGGTCCCTGTTGGTCACAGTCTCTCAGGTGTCTCCCTGTCTCGGTGTGGAACACCTGGGGGCTGAGGTACTACAAAGGCGTCCCTGCTGCAGCCTGGGTCACCTGTGGGTCACTGTCCCTAAGGGGACTGAAGAATATCTACAATATCCTCAAAGAGCTGGCTGATCGCAAAGCCTCTCTTGAGGAATGATTTTTGAGCCATCTTGGGAATCTAGAGAGATCCCAGCTGACTGGAAGCTGGTGAATATTGTCCTGATCTTCATGAAGGACAAGAGGAGGACCCTGGAAACTGTCAGTCTCGTTTCAATGTCAGGTAAAATCATACAAAGGATTATTCTGGGAGGTATTGAAAAACACCTGGAGGACAATGTAGTCATTGGTCACGCCCAGCAGAGCTTCATGAGGGGAATGTCCTGCTTAGCAAACCTGATTTCCTTTTATGACAAGGTAACCCATGCCAATGATCTAGGAAATGATGTTGATATAATTTTTTGGACTTCATCAGAGCTTTTGAAACAGTTTCTCATAGGATCCTTCTGGACAAACTGTCCAGCTCACAGCTGGATAAACACATCATGTGGTGGGTGAGCAGCTGGCTCAAGGGTCAGGCACAAAGGGTTACAGTGACTGGGGTGACATCAGACTGGGGACGTGCCATTGGTGGGGTTCCACAGGGCTCCATCCTCAGCCCTGTTCTTGTCAACAGTTTCATAAATAACTTGGATGCAGGACTAGAAGAAATACTAAGTTGGCTGACAACACTAAATTGGAAGGAGTTGTTGACTCTCTTGAGGGCCAAGAGGCCCTGCAGAGAGACCTTGACAAATTAGAGGATTGATCAATCACCAACCATATGAAGTTCAACAAGGGAAAGTGCCAGATTCTGTATTTGGAACAGGGCAACCCTGGATGCACAGACAGACTGGGAATGAGAGGCTGCAGAGCAGTGCCATGGAAAGGGTCCTGGGGGTCCTGGTCAATGGCAAGTTGGCCATGAGTCAGCAGTGCCCTGGCAGCCAAGACAGCCAACCCTGTCCTGGGGGCATCAGGCACAGCAAGGGAGGGGATTGTCCTGCTCTGCTTTGCACTGGGGCAGCCTCACCTCCAGTGCTGAGGGCAGTTTTGGGTGCCACAATATAAAAAAGACATTGAACTGTTAGAGAATTTCCAAAGAAGGGCTGTGAGGATGGTCGAGGCCTTGAGGGGAAGCCATAAGCAGCTGAGGAAGCTTGGTCTGGTCACCCTGGAGCAGACTGAGTGGAGACCTCATTGTGCTCTTCAACACCCTCACAAGGGACAGTGGAGTTGCAGACACTGATCTCTTCACTCTTGTGGCCAGTGATAGGACATGAGGAAATGGCTTGAAGCTGAGTCAGGGGAGGTTTAGGTTGGATATCAGGAAAAGGTTTTTCACCCAGAGCATTGGAATAGGCTCCGCAGATGGAAGTGGTCACAGCACCAAGCCTAACAGAGTTCAAGAAGCAGTTGGACAATGCTCTCAGGCACATGGTGTGATTGTTGGGGTGTCCTGTGCAGGACCAGGAGTTGGACTGGATGATCTTGATGGGTCCCTTCCAACTCAGTATGTTCTGTGATTAATAGTTCTATGTGAGTATCTTGCTCCACGTCACATCTTGTGAAGTTTCTCTCCACTGTGAAGTGAATATTTCTGGTGTGCTTCTAATTCTTTTGGAATTAGGTTCCTGAATATACGTGGAAATGTATTCTTTTGCTTTGTAATTCTTCATTGTTAAAAATGACTACACTACGTATGTGTATAGCGTACATACACAACCTACTGACTGTGAGGTACTCCTGAGCTTGAGGCTGTATGGACAAATATCTCTTTGAAGAGAAGATGTCTTTTCTTTTATTGTGTGATAGCATTTGGTTAATAACTACCTGCAAAGGTCCAATGGGCCAAATCATGGGCAGTAATCCTGCACAGGACTAACTTCCTGGCTTTATAGAGAAAAAGGTTTCACAAGTGAAGCTCTGTGATTTAATGATTTAGGACAGTGTTTTTTTATGAAGAGTCTGTGAAAGACAGTTAGTGAAGTCAAGGCTTTGCTTATCTTATGTTTGTCATACATGTCTCCCATTTTTCCTGCAGAAAATTTGAAGATCCAGAAATGGAAAAGGACAAAAATTACTGGTTTGAGCCATTCTTCCTCGTATTACATCTAATATGAGTTTTTCCAGTAAATCTATTTGAACTGGGACAGGAGGCTGTGTGGGAAAGTTTAGTGGGGCTGAGGCATACAATCCTACCTTTTTCCCACCAGAGGAAACTTTTACTAAATTGTAAGAAAAGTAAAAGAAGTGATGCAATCAGAAAGCTTTTTCAGCCACACTGATGGTTTGCAGAATGGTAGGTGCCATAAGAACAATGCTGCATGAGCCTTGAAACCTCCTGGCAAGGAAATCAGTTCTAAATGAAAAATCCTTGCCAAATGCACCCTGTCATGTTTTCCATCAGTAGAACTGGATATTTGTGTATAATTCCTGTGGGATTGGAGGATGATAATGTATACACACAGAAAAAGTTCAATTTCAAGTAGCTGCTAACATCCAGTAAACAATATGTTCCCAATTCCTTTCAAGGAATATACCAGATGGCCTTGTGACAGTTCATTTTTAACATCATAAAATGAGGATAATCTAGGCCCTTATTCTATGGGGCTTTGTGACCAAAGCAGGCAAAACACATAAAGATGCTGTTGGTACTGAAGAGGAACTGAGTGTCAGGGACACCCTCAAGAAGCTCTTGAGATGCACCTGTAAATTCATTGACTTTTAAAAAGAAAATAAAATCTCTGCTCAGAGCTTTTGCAAAGCTTCACATGCTTGTGTTTGTGTTTACGGATGCTCATAGTGAGTCAGCCACATGGCAGCAGTGAAATCCCTATCATCAAAACTGGTATTACAGAAGAAAATTCCTCTGTGTTTAACTCACATTTTGTTTCTCGACACAGCACAGGCCATAAACATCAGCCACTGCAGCACATCCAAACACTGAATTCTATTTTGGCTTTGAGAGCACACGGAT
The DNA here is from genome assembly GCA_013397955.1 of Grantiella picta. Lineage (NCBI taxonomy): Eukaryota > Metazoa > Chordata > Aves > Passeriformes > Meliphagidae > Grantiella > Grantiella picta. Next base: position 26,386 of record VZRM01004627.1, read on the forward strand.
GCATGCGGTCCACATCAAGCAAAGGAACTGCTCAGTCTTCATTTGAAGAGAAAAACATGTGATGGGCCATACTTGAGAGCCAAAATATTTATCCAAGAGCTTATGCAGTACTTCTGAATGTTAAATAAACAGACTTCAAAAATAATGAGAGTAACTTAAAAATCATGACTTGACGCATCGTAAAATGCCCCATGCCTTCCCTTTGAACTTTTAGACATAAGGGACATTTAGTCATATATTTAAACCTCAGCATGAGAAACCTCATTTTATGCCTAGATCACCTAACCCGTGGCTTCATTTTAACCTCATCAGGACGCTTTTCCAGGATATATTTCCCACCGAGTAGTGTCTTTGGAGGCCTGTAGAAGGAGATTCTCTCTGCTCAAATTCTGTAGGAAAGATGAATTTCTTGGGCATATCAAAGTTTCCATACAAGCCGAGTGTTTAAGGTAAGCACTGAATGCCCCTCTTGTAAGCCATAAACTAAGATTCTTCATGAGCTGTGATTTTGAGAGAATTATAATGTACTGGAATATTCTTGTTGTAAAAACCCGTGAGTTGCTAACACTATGAAAGAGAAGATGATAACAACTATACAGTATTGTTTGGATTACTTAAGGCCCTTAAATCCCTACAGCTGTAATAGAGCTACCTTACCTTCTTCTTATCTTTTTAGTTTTCCCTTTCCTCCTCCTTACTTTCTTCCCCCCAAAAAAATGATGATTAAAAGATTTATTATGTTATTACTGAATACTACTTACTGTCAAGTAACAAACAGTTCTCAGAAATAGTTTCTTATATGGCTACCCAGTGTTCGTAAGTTGATTTTCCAATACTTTCTCAAAGTGCAAATGGTGGACTATTTTCCATTATTGCACAGTGTCTACAGAGCAGCGAGGTGGTTACTGACTACACCTGGCTTACACCTCTTCACATGCAGTTGGATAATCTTACAGGGTGTCTGCTAGGAATTGATAATGGAGTTTTTTCCAGTTCTCACAAGCTTATTTGGCTTTTATACAGATAAAACAGGAACTCAGTTTTCTGACTCCCATCAGTTAACTTCATTAGGTGCTTCTCTCCTCTGCATAGAGGCTAAAATGATATTTTTAACCATTATTTGTGATTATGAAGTGAATGTGTGTGACAGATGTTGAGTTTAGATGACAGCAAAGGGTAAAGTTAAGAGAGGAAATTTTTGCATCACTTATAATAGAAATGGCTCAACCATGAAGATAGATCAGCACATTTTTTTCCGTTTGTTTGTTTTGTGGTTAAGAATTTTTTAAAATTGAAAACTTATAATTTGCATTGCATTCTTTCAGTCCCTGACTATCTGGGCAATGCTGGCAGCAAGCACCTTGAGTTATTAGTCTTGCTCTTTGAAATAGGAAACAATTTCAGTGGGGGGATACATGTTATTTTATGAAGGCTGTCTTTGTAATGTTAGCTACTCTATCGCTGCTAACATTGTACACCATCCCACAGAAACACAGAATCATTTTGGTTGCAAAAGACACTTGAAATCAGAGAGTCCATCCTTTGAACATGACCTGGTCAACTAAACCACAGATAGCACCATGTGCCATGTCCAATGGTTTCTTGAATACTTCCAGGGATGGTGACTCCACTATCTCCCCAAGGCAGCTCATTCCAGTACTTGACAACGTTTTCTTTGAAGAAATTTATCATGATGTCCAACCTGAATTTCCCTTGGTACAGCTTGAGGTAATTTCCTCTTGCTCTGCCACTGGTTGCCTGGGAGAAGAGACCAACCCCCACCCGGCCACAGCCTCCTGTCAGGCAGTTTTAGAGGGATCAGGTCTCCCCTGAACCTCCTTTTCTCCAGGCTAAACATCCCCAGCTCCCTCAGCTGCTCCTCACAGCACTTGTGCTCCAGACCCTTCCCCAGCTCCACTGCCCTTCTCTGGACTCACTGCAGCACCTCAGTGTCTTTCTTGCAGTGAGGAGCCCAGAGCTGGACACAGCACTCGAGGTGTGGCCTCACCAGTGCCCAGTCCAGGGGGACAATCCCTGCCCTGCTCCTGCTGGCCACACCATTGCTGATCCAGGCCAGGATGCCATTGGCCTTCTTGGCCACCTGGGCACACCCTGGCTCATCGTCAGCTGCTGTCACCAGCACCCCCAGGTCCTTTTCCACTGAGCACTTTCCAGTCACTCTGCCCCAGCCTGTGGCACTGCCTGGGGTTGTTGTGACACAAGGGTAGGACCTGGCACCTGGCCTTGTCGGACCTCACACCATTGGCCTCAGCCATTATCCAGCCTGTCCAGATCCCTCTGCAGAGCCTTCCTGCCCTCCAGCAGATCAGCACTCCACCCAACATGGTGTCACCTGCAAACTGACTGAGGGTGCACGTGATTCCCTTCTCCAGATCATTAATAAAGACATGAAACAGGACTGGCCCCAGCACTGAGCCCTGGGAACACCACTTGTGACCAATTGGATCTATATCCATTTATCACCTTTCTCTGGGCCCTGCCATCCCACAAGATTTTAAAGCAGTGAGCAGTGCACCTGTCCAAGCCATGGGCTGCCAGCTTTTCCAGGAGAGTGTCATGGGAAAGAGTATCAAAGGCTTTACTGAAGTCCAGGTAGCCAACATCCATGGCCTTTCTCTCACCCACCTGGAGGGTCACCTGATCAGCAAAAGAGATCAGGTTGGTCAAGCAGGACCTACCCTTCCTAAACCTGTGCTGAGGCCCGACCCCCTGGCTGTTCTATATGTGCTACATGATGGCACTCTCGTTCCATCAGCCTCCCTGGCAAGGAGGCTGGGATCAAAAGCCTGCAGTCCCCTGGACATTTCTGTCCCTTCTTTTCGATGGACATCACGATCCAGTCACCTGGGATCTCCCTGGTTAGCCAGGACTCATGATAAAGGCTGGAGAGTGGCTTGACAAACTCTTCTGCTGGCTCCTTCAGTATCCTTGGGTGAATCCTGTCCAGCCCCATAGAGCTCTGGGTGTTTAAGGGATGCAGCAGGTCACTGACTACTCCCTACTGGTTTATGGGTAATTAGTTCTATTCCACATTCCTGTCAGCCAGCTCAGCAGGTGAGTTGTCCTGAGGATCACCAGCATTTCTCTTAAAGACTGAGACAAAGAAGTACCTCAGCCTTTTCCTCATCTTTCTTGACACTGTTCCTCTGCATGTCCAGTAAAGCATGGAGATTTTTCCTTGACCATCTCTTTGTTGCCAATTTATTTACAAAAATTATTTTATCACCTTTCACAGCAGTGTCCAGATGGAGTTTTAGCTGAGCTTTTTCCTTTGTAATTTTTTCTCTTCATAGCCTAATGACATTCTTGTACCCTTCCTGAGTTGCTTGCCCCTTCTTCCAAAGGTCATAACCCCCCTTTTTTTCTCTGAGTTCCAGCAAAACTCCGTGTTCAGCCAGGCCAGTCTTCTTCCTCACCAGCTTGTCTTTCAGCACATAGGCATGGCCTGCTTCCATGTTCTTTTAAGATTTCCTTCTCAAAGTATGTCCAATGTTCCTGGACCCGTTTGTTGCTATGGACTGTTTCTCAAGGGACTCCCCAAGTGTCCTGAACAGTCCAAGGCTGCTCTCCAGATGTCCAAGGCAGAGGTTTTGCTGACCATTCTTACTTCAGTAAGAAACAAATACTCGATCACTTTGTGGTCACTATGCCCAAGACAGCGCCTGACCATCATGAGCTGCTAAAGCCCATATATTTTTTCCTATGTCACACCCTTTAACTTTGTACACAGCTTCAAACACAGAAGTAAAAAGCAGGATCTAACAAGGGTGACATTCCACTGAGCTGGAGAAGAAAGTCCTTTGAATTTATCAATAAAAACTGGATTTCTATTCTAACTGGTGGAAAGCTTTGCCTTGCCCTAAATAAGCTGTGAACTGAAAAAAAAAGGAAAAATTTCCACATTTTAAAATATGGCATCAATCTTTATGACATATGAGTAGGAAGGTTCCTCACACTGGTAATTTTATTAGTTGTGCAAGTAGTCTAGCTTCTCTTAACAAGATAACAAAAGTGCCCTAACATGATTCCAACACTACTCATTAGATATAGCTATAAATTCGTGAAGCAGTTTTAATGTGTGTCATAATTGCATTTCAGCAGGGACTGTTATCTAAGCCAGAAGACTTACAAATATGAATCAAGCTTTACAAAATTCTTGTGAAGTAAGTGCCATAAATGCAGTGATGTTAAGTTTACAGGAAAGATTATCTGAAATGTTAAACAACGTGCGAATACAATAACCCAGTGCTTGATTTAGGAATACAGGTCTGCAGTGAATGCCCTAAGCCTTTAGGCTGCACTGGATTACAGTTCACTGGAACTATAAATTAACTTAAAGCAGTCTTAATACATTTAGAAAAGACGTCTTAATGCTCTCTGTCAGCAAATTGCAACGCAGAAAGTCAGCCACAGTGGAACTTACAGAGAATTTGATGCTGGAGCAGTTGGACTCAATAAAGCAACTAATGATACTTGATGTGGCATTATATGAGAGGGTTCTCCAGCACAGACAGAAATTACATGGTTGTTTTGAGAGTGGGAGAATCCCATCTTGGGAAAGTCAGTTGAGTATTCAGGCTTGACTTTGAAGCCTTTGATGAGAGAATCATGTCTGGTCTAATCTCTGAGTGACAGGTCCATAAACGCACACACTACTGTTGATATGCTAACGGTCACATTACGCTCTGCTGATTTGCTTTGTCCTGCTCATTTAATTTCTTTAGAAATTTCAATCCAGAGATGAAATAGAAAAATGCACAGTATGTTGTAAGGACCAAAAAGAAATTTTGTTTGCAAAGTCTCTTTTTATCAAGCGAGGTGGCAGAAAACTACAGCAGCTTGTGTAACTTAAAGTGGCCATGTAGCATGACAGAATAACACTCTTGTAGATGGAAATCTGTTAATGTCCATGGGAGATAAATGCAGATTAGCAAAGATACAAGATCACTAAGAACTGCAGGCACCTATTTTTGCTCCCTTTGCTGGTCATACCTCTGGAAATCATTTGCTACCAAACATGACTCCCTCTCCTGCTTTACGTGATGATGTGACTAGTGAGCAGAAGAACAACAACTGGCTCCACTTCTTACTAGGGAATTTTTCCAGAGAAGAATGAAGCAAGTCTTCAGGAATTGCAAACTGATGGGGAAAACAAAGGTTGCTATGATGCTGTATCTCCTACTGATAGCAGCCACAGCAGCACTGGAACTCTGGGCAGCTGGGACAAAAATCAGGGTAGCCTATGGGCAAAGGTAATGCAAAGCAAAGCTTTTGACTGATCTGTTTGACACTACTGGTGTGCTGTGCATCCAGCAGGCTAAAAAATTCTCTCTGTAGCCATTAACAACAGGTGGTAATGAACATTACTAAAACCATCATAATAAAAGTTTGGAATCTTTGTTTATGCCACTTCCAAATCTAATAAGTTCATAGTGATAGTTTAATTTCAGGTTCCAATGGAAAATCATCTCTTTTTAAAATCTCTGAGCTTAATTCTTGGTACACATTTTTCTTTTACAAAAGAGAATGTAAAAAATTTAATCTTGCATTCGTAGGCAAGATGGCCTTGCCAGTTTCACAGACATAAGAGCTACTTTCCTCTTAATGAGTAAAACCAAAATTGTATCGCTGTTCTAGCTATACATTTGAATTTTCTCATTTTCAGATGTCCTCTCTTGGATCAAAAATTTAACCACATTAATTCAGGGATTTGTCATGGTGTGGAAAATGGCTCTGATGTGTGATGCTGATTTATCCGCAGCAATACCACTGTCTTTGGTGGTCTATGGTGTGTGACCTTCCAGCTCAGTATGTCTGAATGTCCCCTGCTCTTTGCTCACTCAAACCCCACATGCTTTTTCACCAGCATTAAAAAGAAAAAGGGATTCTGTGTTGATTAGGCATAAAGAGGCACTCAAAGAATGAAAGTTTATTCATGCACGTTGAGAGTGAAAAGTAACACAATAAGTAGGAGTCTACCTTATTTTCTATGTTATTCCTCTCCTTCTCCTCCACTGCCAAAGTGTGAAAAGGACTCAAATCTCCAACAGGAGACTCTGCTCTCCCCTATGACCTTGGTGGGAACTGAAAATATAACTCACAGCTGATAACGGGTTTGGTAGCTGTTTCTTATTACAGAAAAATGCACTGCTCCTCCTCAGCCCTTCCTCCAGTTTGGGTGTATCTGTTAACTGACCAAGGGAGCTGCATTCTTCTTTGACTTGGATGTCTGGAAAACCTTCACCTTAGCCTACGACTGCATGAATCTGAGGTTGCAGCCTGTACTATTTTTATATGTTGTGGCCATAAAAGCTTATCAAATATTTGATCTTTTCTGTCTATTTTAACTGTCCCCAAAAGTACGGTCTAGTAAATATATTCAGTTATAAATCTGAATTATGATTATAACACTATAAAATTGCCTTCAGCGGACTAGGTCAGATCAGTAGATAAGTTGTGATGGTTTTTACATGCATTTTATGTTGGACAACTGTATGCTTTGGATTCTTGTTGCAATGAGTCCAGACACAGCCAGAAAAGAAATGCATATGTATTAGTTAATATTTGTGTGAGCCCTTTGTGCTATTTCATCCAGCTCTTTAGATGAATACATGCATGGTGTGGTCCTAATGATGTGTAAGGTACTCCGCTCTTCAAGGCAGATTGTCCTTACACGCACTCTGTATGTCTTGATTATTTACCTTTGGATCCATCTTCCTAGCAAAACATTTGGTCCCATTCTTTGTGCTCTTGGGAAGTCAGATGGATAACAAACAGCTTGCTTTGCTTGACAGTCTTGCACCCTTATTGAACTTGATGCCTCAGCCAAATGGCATTTAATATCCAGTCAGTGTGGAACTAGGAAAGCTGAACACAGGACACCACACACCTTTGTTCCATTCTTAGGTCAATAGATGCTAGGAGTAGAGTGAGACTCACCCATATTCTGTGCAGGGCCTCAGAAACCTTCCTGGGAACTAAAGGAACAGGTCACCCTATTCCTTCAAAGAACTTTGAAGATCCTTTTCACCAATGATAGACACTGTATGACTGTGTAAAAAGTTGTTTTGTGCGTGGTGTATAAGGAAAAAAACCCAAAACTTTCTTGAAGCTCTGATTATGCCAAGTTATTAATAACAGAGCCGTTATAATGGAAAGTGTATTGTGATTTAGCATAATTTGCTTAATAGTAATAAATTGATATAGTGAGTTATGAAAAAACAAGACACTTTGTGTCCCAAATTCCTTTGTTCAGGAAGGTGCTTTACTGCAGTTTGTAAACCAAAATAATAAAACAACTTCCTCCCATGTGGTAGTTACCAAAATTGCATCATTAGCAAAGAGAGAAACAAAAATGGCACGCAGGCACACATAGATGCAGATCTTGCTGATGAAAAATAACAGAGATAGACAGAACCCTGAAATGAAGACAGCAAGAAATAATTTTCACAAGGAAAATATATTTTAGTAGAGTATACTTGCTTTATAGAAGACTGGGATGGAAACAGAAAGACAGAAATATGAAATCCTGCTGTGTAACTGTCTAAGTTTGCAGACTTCAAAAGCCTAATTACAAAGCCTACAGTTGTTTTAATATATTATGCTATCAGATAATGTGTAGAAATAAGAAAACCTAGGAAATAAGGGAATAGAGAGGTTTCGGAAGGTTATTTCTCTCATACAAGGCAAGGTAATGGATTTCAGTATAAAACACGTGATGTGAAATTTGTTTGAAGTGATCTTTGTTTCACCTCTGTGCTGTGCTTTTCTACCAGAACTGAGAACCATGTCTAACGCTGGCATGCAGAGCCATGTCCAGGTTCTGGCCCGGACAGGGTTAATGTTTGCAGTAGCCAGGAGGGGCATGGCCAGGACCCGAGGTTTTTCTATACCATCTCACCTCATTTTCTGGGAATGGTGGAGGAGCTCCCTTCCAAGTCGGGGGCGAGGGGTGGGGCTAGCATGGTGGCAGTCAGTTGTTGTTTGGTTCCCCATGGTATACTGGTGAGCATCGGCATGGAAATCAATTCCCTCTCTTGTACTCTTTTGTTACTGTTACTGTTCACTTTCTTATCTCGCTGCTGTTTCCAGTATATTGTTCTTATCTCAGCCTGTCATCTTTACCTTTTATGCCTCCAATTCTCCTGTCCAGCCCACCTCAAGGGAGGGAGAGGGGGATGGAGGAGTGAGAACTGGTGCATGGTTTGGAGTAGTTTCAGTGGGACCACTTAAATGGAGAGTACCACTCCTAAACTACAACAAATATTTAATAAAAATAGGTACAAGACAACTTAGGTTTGAGAACTTAACTAGACTTATTATTAAGCCAACAGTGAGACTAAAAAATTAAAGAAACAAAACCACTACATTGTTCCAGAGGGAAGTTTAGTACCATGACAGAGCCGTTGACAAGATGGAATAAAGTATTTGAAAGCATAAGCAAAAGATACAGAGTAAAAGAATAATTAGTATCAATACTCTGAACAGAATGCCAGAGCTTATCACTCACAGTAATGGAAACGGAGGCTAAGTCCCTTGAGGAAGCTGACTCTGCAAAAACTAACAGACTAGAAGGCCCTATGAAACAGAGAACTAGCAAAAGTAATGCTGAGCAAGGAGGAGATACAGCCACAAAATCAAACATTAAATGCGGAGGAGAAATGTTAACAATTACATAGTGAAGTCAAGAGTGTAAAAGATAAGAAAAGCAATACTGGCAAATGAAATGAATACCCTGAGATTAAGATAATAGAATTTCCAGGAGAGCAGATAGTACATGAGAGATGAGAAGTCAGTAAAGGAAGGAGAAGGGCCTCTAAGAGCAGCTTGGATTAATTTACTGTTAGAAAAGTTAAAAATTACTAAAATCTCTTCCAAAATTCTGCCCCTACAAAGGCAATTTATCACAAATAAAGAATCTAGCAAATTATGGAGCACTTGAAATATTATTTAAAGATGCACCTGACTCTCCGAGTGACATAATTGTCAACCTGTTGGTTCCTTGGGAAAGAAGTTTACTTTCTTTAAATGAAGACCTAACTTGGAAGCAGAATGGTACAGCGAAGTCCTTTCCTTCCCATGAGAGTGGATGTTTTATGACCAAATCAGTTTGATTGACCTTCTGGGCTTTGGGGTATTGGTCAGTCTAGTTCTATCCCTCAGGGCTCTGAGGCAGTGCTACAACTCTTGGGCAGTCACTTACATCTTGATAGGTTGGTTGGGTCTGCCACAGACTTTGCTGGCAAGAAGCGTTCCCAGCACCATGTTGCTTGGATGCATTTCCAGAGAGCCTACCTGGTGGTGGAGCTGTTGTTTCTAGTCTTTAGGGATAAAGCAGTGGGTAGGCAAGAAACTTGGGTTTAGCCAAGCCACAATCACTTTTACTCTGGAAAACGCTAGACAGTTACAAAACAACATCCTGTACATACCCTCCTCCCCCGCTCAGTGTGATCTCATCTCTCCTGGGAGTCCTGTTTTGGACAACATCTTTCCTGACTTTCCATCATGCATGTGGTAGTGGTTTGGCCTTTTTACTCACACGATCAACTTTTATCATGGTGTCTGTCATTCTTTTGTTCACATTCTTCATCTGAGAGTGGTGTAGTTTGCATACTCTCCACCCACCACTGGCTTCTCTACACAGTTTGTCAAAGCAATGACCTTAGTGGTAGAAAACCCACTTTTCCAGTAAAAAAATATTATCAGAGACCAAAGGATCTTGACTGCTTCCTCAAGCAAGCAAGGTTATGAGTAAATGATACCTCAGAACAACATTTCCCAAAGAGGGAGTGGTTCCTGGGATAATGTGGATGGACTCCAGTGCAGGAGTACACTTCCAGCCTGTATATTAAAAAAGGAGGAACCTGGTCAGTTCAGTGCCACTATGACAGATTGCTGCAGCATAAGTTTTTTCCCCACAACCCACCTATTTTAGTGGTACTGATGCATTGGCAACTTCCTGATGTATTTACAAGTGGTGCTTGTCCACTGCTCACCCAGTCCATGCTGTTCAAGTTCTTTCCAAGTTACTGGAGAGGCTGACGAGCTCTCATGTACTCCAGAGAACAGGCTGTTTCTTGCATGGTCTGTATTGCAATTCTTTCTTTTACTGATCTTTTTCATCTCAGTTTGACTTCTTTCCTTTTAAAATGTTCAGTTTGTAGCTAACTGAAAACCTCTTAGATTGTCTTGGTCTAGATCATCATGAAGATGGATTTGCATCACAGAGAAAAACTGCTACTATGTTTGGCTTTAGCTGAGATCCTTGCTGACTCTTTGAGAAGAGAGGCCAAGGATTTTATTTATCATGGGACTGAATTCTTTTGTTACCTCTCCCATGGTCTGGTGTCTGCTCAATGGAGGACTCCACCCGATGCTAAGTCTGGCAGTGTTTCCAAGTAGCAGAACACTTGCATCAAAGAAAAAAGGGGGAGAAAATACTTAAAATGTTATTTCAGTATTCTCTTCTAAATGCCACCATGGGAATAATTTTACTGTGATGATCCAAGCATGCTATTTTGCAGTGGTATTTTAGAACTCTATTGTAGAATTCGTAAATAGATGATTCAACTGTCCTAAACTCAGATGAATGGACTAAAGCTGGAAATCCAGAATAGATTGGTGCAGACAAAGGCTATGGAGAAGATGACAGGTGAACATCTTTCACCCATAGCATTATTTTACTTGTTAAATACTGCTGTGCTTTCACAGAAGAATGTTTGGTAAAATATGATTCCAGTGGGAAAAAAGTAACCCAAATATTGTTTTGCTATCTTTTATATTTTGGCTTTATGGGGTTTGTTGTCTGCTATAAGGGTCACAGGAACTGTTTGAGCACACAGGAAATACTACCTTTTTTTCTGCTCAGCTGGGAAAAGGCGCCAGTAATGTTGTTCATATCTGGCAAAAAAAAAAAAAAGTTAAGTACTTATATCATATTTGCAGACCTATTATGTTTTTTCATTTTAATACCTGAACACTTATTTTTTCTCCTGTCTTTTCAAACAGGCCATGGAGGCCTCTTAGCTGCATGCCAGATTACAGATATTTGAGTTTAAAGTGATTGTAGTGGAAAGAAGAGCCGAAACTGGAGAAAGAGCATTATAAATCATTTCTGTCTCTAAACCAGCTTTGTCTCAGACATATTTTTGTCTCTATTAAATTGACTCTAGTGCCATTCATGACTAGCCCTGGATTTGGTAATTTTCCATGGTGAAAACTAAGATGGATAACTTTTTAACAGCTGTAAGAAAACAAAAGTGATTCTATTGCACACATCTGGATGAACTGAAATCCAGCTTTCCAGTCAATCCATTCTCTCTCCCTCTATTTTGAGAAAATATCATGCTGTCTTATTTAGGATTATTTTAAATACTCTAGGCTTATTTGCAAGAAATATTATTTCCTGATTTATGACTCTTGCAGGCCTATTGACTTATATGGAGAGGGAGAGTCAGTGCTGTTCTCCAAGGTATGTAAATAGCAGCTGTCAGTACAAACAAGATTGCAAAGAGCCTTCCTTTGGAGGCCATGCACGAAGGCTGGCTGTTTACTCACTGCTAGCAGGAAAGTGGCTACTATGTTCCCTGCAGGCACTGATAAAAACCAGTCAGTCACGACATGGCATCTCTCTGTCAGAGCCACTGAAGGGAATGTTTGATCCAGGAGTGCCTCTGACCATTTTTGTAGGCTGTGAACACATGCCGGTTGTAACCCTGCTGAAGGCAGCAGAGAAGCTGAACCCTTTTTACCATATGTACAATCTTTGTTGTGTGGGGTATGTTAGATGGTAGAAGATCACAGGCTGCTTGTGTGGTACACCATAAAAGATGTAGTTCTGTGATACACAGTGTTGGACCAAATTTATGACTAGACAGCAAAACTGAGTTACTTCATTGGAAAATATTGCCAGCTGGCTTGGCATTTGGTCTTATAGAATCTCTTGTGGAAATTATTGTTTCAGTCTGAGATGACCTATGTACTTCTAATCAACCAGACGGGAGATCAGAGCATTGCATAAGTGATAGTATCAAACCATGGCAGCATCGTGTAGAGGACAGGAGATGAAATGGATGTTGTCTTACCGAGGAAGGTATCTGTGAAACAGATCTGTTGGAGTCAGAAAGCATGGAAGATGCTTGAGAAGGCAGTGAAAACTGGATTTTATTCACAGCTCCTTTGAGCAGTGCTGTGAGGGAAAGTGAAGAATTAAAGGTTTTCTTTTATTTTTAACAAGCTTCGCACTTCCAAAAAAAACCCCCTATATGTTAGAAAATGACTGGAGATTCAGAGAAGAAACAAGGAAAAGAAAATAAGCTGATTTATTTAAATAGCAAATTATCTTAATTACCCATTTGATGTACACTGTTGTCACCATAAATATAGTGGCGGTTCCTAGTGTTGACAATAGTTTGTTAATTTGTGATGTATTGCACAGTCCATAGCATTGGTAGAGGTCATGTTTATGTCTTAGTCCAAGCTGTATTGTAGAGCTGGATGCAGCCACATGCTGCTGGTAGAGGGAAAGAGGGGGAGTATGAAATGGTGTTGCAAAAGCTGACAGTACAACTCCTGCATAGGTAAGAATCACTGTTAAGAGGAAATCAGTTGTTCTTGCAAAGTAATCGACAAGCCTTCATGTAAGCAAGACTTCAAAGTTACAGTGCTTTGCCTCATCCTATTTTTCCTATGTTGACAGGATTTGCTTTCCTGTTCCAGTGCACTCTGCTTGGCAAGCCTCCCTTATAGATTTCAGCAGAGCATTGCCTCCTCAGGGCTTCTACCAATATTAGTGAAGGCAATGTTTGTTGCTATTGCTGCCCCTATCCACAGAATCTTCAGGTGGGTTAAAGATGAAGTGTAAAGTTTGAGGAAAATACCGTGTATGCTTTTTACCTGATGGGCAGTCATACCACAACCTGGGGTAAGCCAGGTATCTGAGAGCAGACATCTGTGACAATGTGTCTGACAGGGCAAAGGTTTGCTAGAATAATCCCTCCTCCACATCTCTGTTACTGACAGCCCTGAAAATGGTCTGCAACTTTACAGAATCAACAAGGTGTGAAGCAAAAATGACAGGTAAACTACAGATTTTGTTGAATTCTTCAAGTTTTGAATCTCTCTTAACAGAAGTGATCTCCAAATTTTGTACGTTTATTTTCTACGATTTTCAGGTCCCTCTCACTTTTGCCAATTTATCTGTACATGGATGGGAGCAAGTGAGTTTCCCCAGCTTTTTAGGTCTGTGGTTGGAGGCACTCCCCCTAGGTGTTGGAGGTTCTTCCTGACTGTGTGCATGATTCATTCTTCATCATTTTTCACCATATTACAATACTCTGTGCAATGAGCAGAGGTTCTTATTTTAGAATTTTTATTTTAGAATTTGAGAATCTAAATAGCCTTAATACCTGATCTCTCCACACCTGTAAATTTCCATAATTTCTTCTGCTTTATTGATTTAATTGCTTTCCTTTCTCTATCATAAAATTATTGTGTTGTATATTCTACATAAAAACGATCAGCAAAACTCTTCATGGACCTTTCACTTCCACATCGCTAAGCAACTACTTCTGAAACATTTTTAGAGTGCTTTAGATAACAACAATCTTATGTAAAAAACATTATGTTAGGTTAAAACTTGATGTGGGCATCAGTATGGAACAGCAGGGGGAAAAAACTGGAAACTAGATAAATTAGTTTGGAAAAGAAAGGAAATTAAAATACTTAAAAAGAGTAGACTGGAAGCTGAATACAGGGCTTTGTAAGGAGATAAGGGTTTACGAAGAGAAAGACTGGCAAAACCTTACAAAACTCAGCCTGGCTTGTTGAAATACAAAATTGTTGCTATGAATGTGAATGAGAATTAAGAGGACTCACACAGTAGTTCCTCCTGGCATACTCTGTTTGGGGGCCAAGTTAGGGAATAGGCCTTGTGCTTTCAGTCCAGTTTATTTGTGATGCTATTCTGTGTTCATTCCATGGGTAGAGAAGATATTCCATCCTTGGCAGTGTCAAGCCAGGCCTTTTAATGATTACTTGATATCTATGTTGCAAAGCAGCTTTAGATCATTAAGATAAGCTAGACACTTTACTAAGAAAGAGACATGTGGCTTTTAATTTTTCTCTGAAATTGTGTCATCCCAGACAGACCACAGCTGCGATATAAACATCTCTCAATGGGGCTTGAACATACCACACAAAGGAGTCAATTAACTATTGCAGGGTAACTGGAAGGAATGAGTTCACCTGTTTCAAAATGAAATTCGAAAGCAGCAATAACACCATCTGTGATGACTCTGACATTTTAAAAAACCCATGTGTTGATGTAGATTATGATCTTGGTTTTAGTATCTCTAGTGATGATGCCAACAAAGCACAGTCTCAGCAAATTAAGGCTTGCCCTTGAATGAGTAGTCCAGAACAAAGCACCTTTAGAATTCATCAAATAAAGATGGGACCAGTTTGGACGCCTCTTTCAGGTCTGGGATCAAATTTGATCTGGGATCAAATCAGAACATGCAATCAGATTTTTTGTACCACCCATTGTTTAATTTATCTTAGAGTATAAATGTGTGTTTTCATTGTGACCTGACAGCCCAGGTTTACATAATGAAAACTGAACAAATCAAACCCAAGGTAGTCTAGGCATAAATGTGATCCTCAAGTGGTAATCATGTTTCATTTTCCATTCTATTTATTAACAGTTCTTGCCTAAAATCAAAAGAAAACAAGCTGCGATTTAGAATAATTACCTCAATGCTAATAAAAGTCCTGACATGCTGCATGTGCAACCAGTAAATATTGGTCAGTTAAGTGTTCACCATCTGTTCTATTATCCTCACAGTAAATAATCACTGTTGCAGCATTTAAATCAAAAACATGCTTAGAAAAGTGTGCTTATTTTCAGACAGATTTTAGTTCAGCTCATCACACTGTTTCGCAATTTACTGAGAGGTTTTTCCATCTGGGAATATTATGAACAAGTAACAGAACAGGTGTGCACATATTTGGGGCACCGGAGAATATTTTTAAACCTCAGAAGTATATCTGCCTACGTTAGTTAGACTTTCCATAGTATTTTATACAACCAGTAATGATGAACTGTTTGGTGATTGTGACAGTGCCAGAAAGAAAAGCAGCAGTGCTATGGACTGCACAGGGACTCAGTTCAGGCTTAGTCAGCTCATCCTGAAAGCCATGCAGTTTACACTGGGTGCATTTCTTAGTTTAAAATAGGTATTAGCATAGTCACTGCCATCCTAATATGATTTTGTTACCTTACTTGTACAGTCCTGACAACAACTGGATATCCAACCTTACACAAGAGAAGACACAATTTATTTTTAAACCCACTTCCAATTTTCCAGTAATTTTGATTTTTGGCTGGTTTGAAATGTTAGGAATATGTAAGTGGGAATGAATGGTTAAGATTGTAAAATTATTTTGCTTTTAGTCTGTAGTATTTTCAGTGAATTAGCCTCAGTGTTTGCAAGAGACTCACAAAGTTAAACCTACAAAGCTTTAAAGTGAATTGCACCATTTGTGTAATTCTTTGAGTAAGAAAATGTTTTTGTAAGGTTCTTGGCACAATTTTCTTTGAAATTGTTCGAGCCTTTTATTTACCAAACAATGTATATTGTTAAAAGTAAAACTTCCCCTGTGCTCTAAATTTTGGCCCAGTTAATCTTTCAGCCGTGCTGAAAACAGAGCTTTAATTAACAACTTTATCAGTTAACCCAGTCACTCATCCCAATGCTTATCTGATACTGAGTCTATACAGGCGTTTGAGGACATCAGAAAAAGGCCGACTTGTCAGTGGGACAGCTGAGAGGACCTTGGTGTCAGGGGGAAAAAGGACACCACAGAAATGGATGACATTAAATGGAATTCGATACAAATCCAAAAGGAATTATCTGACCAGAGTAGTCTAGGGCAGGCGTGGATTTCTCTTGTATTTCTCCCTGATCTCCCCTGGTATGTCACCCGCAGGAACAGAGAGGAAAGTGTGGTCCCTTGCTGTGTGAATGTAGCATCTGGCGCGATTGAAGTCCTTTGCTGGGGAGGTGCTGACTGAGCTGAGAATAAAACCGTGCTGATGCTGTCGTCGCAGGAGCAGCGGGCTCAAGCCAGCATGGGGCTCTCAGCCAAGGCACTCATTACGCACTTTTGCTGTCTTCAGCAACAAAGATTTAGGGAGAAATCTGCTCTCCCCAGTTGCCTCCAATTTTTTGCATTCTGTTGAAGAGGAAGAGGGTGTGTTTATCTACTAGTGCAGTTGAAGGGGTGATGTTAATGTCAGAGTGGACTGAAAATTGTATGTGCTTGCCTGTAAAGGGAACCAGGAAGAGTAATGGGTGAGGACTTTCTGGTGGATGGCCAGAACAGAGGAAACCCATGCTGATTTGTCTTGGGGATGAAAAGGGAAGACATCCTTGTTTCCTTGTAAGCCTGTCATCGCAGACCTCTCGTAGCAGAAGGAGTCTTGTGCTCCATTTCATGAGGCACTCAATCACTAGCAGTATTTGTCACGCGAGCACTTCAGTCTGTGCCTGCAGGACTCTGCGACCAGCCTCAGGGAGGGCTTGACCTGTGGTTTTAGAGGCCATGCCTAGTTCTTTGAAACAAATAAATAAAAATACCCAAGGACATAGGTAGAAATTAAAAAATTAGATGAATTCAAAGAATTGGTCTGCTTCAGATATTCCTGCTCAATTGTAAACATAGAAAATGAAAAATAAAATAAGAAAATAATCATGGAAATGTAAACCATATTGCAAAAAATGAAGGCTATTGAGAGAAAAAAACACAAAGAAAGCACTTTTGGGGATGAGCTGCACTTTCATTTTATTCTTCACTTTACTTCATTTGCATTTGTGAAGTGATTTGTAATGCTTGCACTTGGTTTAGACTCACATGGCATCATTTGTGGTTCAGAATTCTTACTCACCTCATTTTTTCCCCCTAAACAAAGATCTACCATTCATATAGTTGTAAAAATGTCTTGTCAGCAAAAAATCTGTAGTTCTTGCCAATGCAAGGAAGTCTGATATTACAAGCATGCATGGCTTCATTATCTTAAGATGAACCCATTAGCATGTGGCTGAAGACTAAGTTCGAAAGAGAGAAATTGTGTTAAGAGGACAGAGTGACTACCTGGTGCCAAGAAGATATTTTATGCTTGCTCAAGTGGTTTTGATGAGTTGATAGCTGAAATGTTTATGCTTTTATTCACATAGATAGCATACTAAAGAGTTCTATTTTAAACAGCAGATAATCCAAGTGCTGCGTTTAGTTTGTGATGTAACTGTGGCTGGTGTTCTAAGGCTTGGAGGTTTGCTCCTGCTCTTATTGACTTCTAGCTGGGCCCTGCAAAGTGAGGTTCTTGACTTCTTTCCAACATGAAAAAAAAAAAACCCAAGAAGACATGCACAGGCTGTAAATTTTCTGATCCTGTTGATGCAGAATACAAATGCAAGACATCGTAATGATTTCCACTCCATTGCTAAAATGTGTAAAGTCACAAAGAGTTCTGTTTATAAATGAAAAATCTGGGGCTCAGGAATGTCCAAGTGTTTAGCTTGGTGATCCACAGGATATAGTGAAGCCCAGTTCCAAATTGTTTAATTTGATGCAAGAATTTAAGTTTCATCAACAACTATAATCTAGGCGATCTAAACCCTTCTTATGTATTGTCACCTCCTTCAAAGTGCTACATTCACTACCTTTGATTGCTTATTTTCCCCAACAGCACTTTTCTTGATTTTCTGATTCTCTCTTTAAAAAAAGTAATAGCTTTGTCACTGCATTATCCTTTAAAAAAAGAAAAGTGCCCTTTTTTCCCTGCCTGGATCAGTTATATCCCTGGCATCAGATCTTGGCTGCCTATTGAGGACCATGGTTTATGTGTTTACTCAGATATTGTCAGTCTTTTTATCACAATCTTAGGATATATAAGGGAGCTTTTATCATAGAGCTCATCTAAAAAGGGCCTGCATACCTCTTGCAGCCTCATCTTTTGATGGAGGGATGTTTATTCTGATACAGCTTCTGAGACATTCAAAAGGGGCAGTAAACCAGAGTAGTCAAAATAAAATAGCAGAAAAGGAACAATAAAATATTTATTTGACACCCATTTATCCTATCCTTAGCCACTTTCTTCCTCTCTTTGAAATCCTCTCCCCCATGTAATCATAGGTTAGCAGACCATTTTAATAATTTCTGTATGTATGTAACTGTCCTGAAAATTTCAAAAACACCAGAGGCTGGTACAGCTACTTGTATTTGCTGCAATTGGGGGAACATTTTATTGATGAACTTCCCAGGCAAAAGAACTCAAGTGTCTTCATAGAAAAACTAGTTGAAAAATTCAAAGTATGTAAAGTTTTCAATCTTTGTCTCTGAAGGAGTGACATTTTACCAAGCCACTTGGTAGTTTCTGTGATAGGTTATCTAACTAATGTTATGACAGCTCCTCAGTTCGTATCATTTATGTCTATTAGTATTTGTCAAAAGCTGCCCAACAGCAGTGACTACCATTTGCCATCTGTTTGGGATTGCTCATGACATCCTGGGATTTTGGCTTCCCGGCGCCCTGGATCTGGGTCTTTCTCTGGGTGATTTTAAGTCTAATCTCTTCTGTGACACAGAGATACAGCCATTTTTCATTCTGTCTCATTCAGAGACCTATTGCCAACATTCTAGTGAGTGGATATGTATTAACAGTGATTGTGCACCCAGGGTAGGGAAAGGGAAAGAAGCCATTCAGTCCATTCCTTGTTTATGTCATTCATGAAAGATATTTGTCTAAACTATTCTTAAATGCTCCCACGATTCTAATACCACAACTTCCCGAGGCAACAGATTGGCAGTGGTTAGTACTAGAAGGTTTAGCCTAATGCCGTCTCAAATATCCCTTGCAGCATTCCTTCTTCCGCTGATCTTCGTAGGAGCACCCTAGATGAAAGATGATTGTTAGTCTATTTTCCACGAATCTTATCTAAGTTAAACAGTCCCAGGATCTTTCAATCACTCCTTCCAAGTCACATTTTTTGAGATGTCACTTCACCACTGCAGAACTCTGGATTTTTCCTTCATCTGTCCCCTGTATCTCTACAAGTGATTGAGAACATATTCCTCCTGAGACTTTATCAAAATGGAAGGACTACATTGTTTTCTGCAAGTTGAATTGCTCTTTAAATGCCTCAAACTGGCATTGGTCTTTCCTTAACATGAAATTTTAGATTGTTATGGAGCTTGTGATCTGCTATTTGTTATGCATGGTCCTGTATTCCTAAAGTGGTTAGTTTTTCCCCAAAAACCATTGTCACCCTTGTCCATTGCATTGGGGTATTTATACATTTTCTTTGAATTGGCAAGATCGTATTGAATTCTATCACATCTCTCAAGCTTGATCTTAATCATAAATTTGAAATTCAGTTTCTTTCATCCTCCATGTTGAGCATTATAAGAACAACCACAGGACAAACTCTTTCATAAGGCTATTGCCATTCATATTAATTGTTAGCTTTTTTGATCAGCTGTCAGTGCATATTTTCCTCAATAGTTGTGCTCCCACATTTGAGTAATCTTTTTCAGATTAGGCCTGATCACATGGGGATCTGTAATTATATAAAATCTATTAGGATTTATTAGCCTAGCCCAAGCACAGCATTTTGAAAACCACTTTGTGTTGGTCCATTGGAGTACAAAGCTGAAAATGAAGGTAGCAGATAATTTTGCACTGTACCATAACACTGGAAACAGTGTCAACAAAGATCATTACTGAAGCTAGGACAGATAGCACCTCTGCTTTTTCCCCTTTATCTAAACCTTCTCTTATCCATCACAGAAGAAAATTAGACAGGAACTTGGCTGATCTGTCTTGGTTGGTGCTTATCTTGTCATTTCTTCAAGGTTCACCTGTAAACTGTTTCCTTCATATTTGCCAGTGGTTTGTTTGGTTTTTGTTTCTCTTGAGAGTGGGGTTGTCCAGTCCAATATTCTAGAGTTCCCTTTTTTTGTGTGTAATTTAAAGATAGATAAAGTTTTCCCATTTCTGGAGCTTCACTGATTCCTGTAGATTTTCTTGGATTATTTGAATCTGTGGTGAGTACTATGGACATGCCTTTCAAAGTTTTCTAGAACTAGATTTAAAATCAAAATTATTTGAAATAATCTAATTGAGCTAATAACTCTCTGATATTAATTCTATTAGTGTAAGAGTTACTCAGTCTTTTAGAGTATTCTGAATCAGTGAACATTACATGCTCTGATCTATATAATATTCAGTATTTTCTGTCTTTCTCATTAGGTAGTAAGCCAATATTTTTCCTAGTTAACCTCTGACCTCTAATGGACTCCTGGAACCAATGTGACAATTTCTTTTCAGTCCAGTCATTTTGTAGCTGTACTATACTGACTTGTCCATATATATTTAGGTTTATTTTTTACATTTCCCCCAAAACCTCTCAGTTCTCACTTTCTGAGAGAGTCCTATTGATGTGCAATTTTGGTTTTTTTGAGTCAATAAGCACCCACTCCTTGACTAATAATTTTTGGGCAATTCTTTGAAATGCTGGATTTTGTTACTTTCAACTAAACAGAATCCTAACCTGATACTGGTCAGAAGCTAGGTAACAGCCAGGGTTTCCAGACTAAAACCAAATCTCATTATCAAGAAAATATAAAAAATAACACAGTCTCAAAAAGAGTTAGAACTCCCTACAGTATTGCCACATTTACCCTTTAGCTAAATGTAGTCTCTACACTGTTTATCCTTTGCCACATACAACATTGTCCTACACAGTTTTAGTTCATATGGATGGTGGTGGTGAGTGTTGGCCTTGTTTTCTCTAATGTGGGAGTTATTATACAGTCAGCCTTCATATAACAAACTTTGTCACTGAATTTCTGGTTCTCAAAAACTCTCTATGCTTATTTTTTTTTTATGCTAAGAAAGTAGAAAACACTAATTTCTGTGTAAGTAAGGCGTACAAAATTAAGGTTGCATTTATGAGTGAAACTGGAACAGAGAATATTTTACTGGATTTTGTATTGCATTTTGAGTCCTGGCTAATCAAACTATTAACCTCTTTTGATTCTGGAAAGGCCGAATCATGGGTCTATTGAGATAAATTCTTCTCATCTTTACTCCAACAGGGCCAAGATTTTACTGAAAAGAGTGTTCTCACTATCTCTCCACACTATATTTCCTAGCTGTGAATGATCACAGCTGTCATGAGTCTAGCAACAGAAATTGCTTCATTTTCACTTCAGTCAGAGGGCTCTTTTTCCATTGTTATGTTGGTGATTAATTCATGTTGTTCACCACTGAAGGCAGCTGTTTATAAAATCTAAAAGGGTAAAATGTCCATTCTTACTTTACTATCAAGTATGTCACAGCCCTTCCATTTTGTATAGCACAGTTGTCATGTGAAGAAGCTTAAATATATAGGAGAGACATACTCCTACATGAAGAATGAGGAGACATATACAAAAAAGCACAGAAGGACAATGGAGTAGGGTAGAAACTTTTTGACTCCAGATTATTGCCGGGAATTGCCTATTTTGTCAGATAAACACTCAAGGATAGCTCCTGGAAAGGGGAAATTTCTGTCATAGAAATGGCAATACAGTGAGTAATCAAGTGGTCTCCAAGCAGTCCTACAAGGCAACCAAACTTAAGTGTGGCAGACTGGTGCTCTTAAACCTGTGGGAGAATGCAGAACATTGTGGTTTTATCTTTCTCTGATGTAACACTTACTTGTGTGTATCGCCCAGATGTAGACCATCATAAGTGGAATTATTCAGGGTTTCATCAGATTTTGTTAATTCCTCTGGGCTTTCCTGTCTAACCACAAGTAGGTGAGTTTGCTTTTTTCGAAAACCATCAACGTGATGTTTTAAGAAGAAAAGAGAGAATAGCCCCATAGCTCCCCTGATTTTTCTTACAAATGCAAGATATTTGATAATTTTCTTTTTTATAATTTATTTCTGAGTACATTTCATTCGCATGTAGTGTTCCTTAGTGTCCTGAGGGCTTGTGACCAGATTAAGCTGTCCTCTGTGTTTCCACAGGATGCAAAGAGGCAAAATGGCATGGCAGATCTTTCATTCTTGTGCTTGACAAAATCTGCTGTGTAATGGTACTTCTAAGAGCAAACAAAGGTATATCACTGGTCATACTTCAACATCTTCAAATTTTTCCCAGCAGAATGTCTTGACACCTACAGACTCCTTCTTATCTTTGTCCAATCTCCATTTTAAATTAGTTCTTTGAGGAGAGACCAAGGAAAACGTGACTGGGCAGATACAGACCTAAAAGTAAAAGATAACATTCTAGTTTTTTTTAAAGTGTACTAGGAACAAACTGGAAACTGCAGTCTGTATGAAACTCATGTTTCCAAAGAAAACATGTGGCAGATTCCTCAACACCATGGCACGGATATTTGCATATCACTTATTTTTGTGCTGGAAACTGCATCAGATATATTTGTGATGTGGTATGAAATCCTCCACGAAGCAAAATCTATTTGAAAATTTGAAGTCATCATCAAAGACTTGGTTCATGGTGAAGGACACAAACAACCCCAGCTGATCATTACTGTGAAACAAATACTTAAGAGAGTTCAGTCAATTCTATATATAGTCCTGATTGTCAGGCCTCCTGGGATAGCTAAGGCAAGAAGGGGGAGAATATTGTCAGACTGCCATTTGAAAAATACATGCTCTCCATAGTGAGAACATAACAGTTATTGTCTTTTGCCGATGAACACTGAATTTAGACTGTTTGGGCTCTACTTACCTTTCTCTGGGGAGTGATAATCCGGGCAGAATTCCAGTCACACTTTCCAAAATACTCCTGACTTGCATAAAAGCATTTGTCCTGTTGAGGATGCCAGTGTTTTCGAACACTTTCTATGCTTTTTTGTCTTTTCACATAAAAGCACATTTTTTCACCACTGAAGAGCATACCATGGGTCAAGTGCATTACCGTAACAACTGTGTCTTCAGCATTTACCTGATTACTGCTTTTATGGTCAGCTAGATGAGAATAGTAAAAAGACCTACACTTTTTCTGTGTCTGGGTGATATTATCAATAAATAAAAGTGACGACTTCATGTCTTACACAAGTTGCATCAGATTCTAGGAGCGAAATTCCAGTTTTCTTTCCTTGTCTTCTGGATTCGGTGTAAAATAAAGGCTTTCCGGAAGATATAGGATAGAGACACCAGACTACTGTGCTTTGGCAGCGTCTTTCTGTTTGATAAATGTATAAATCCATAATCTACTGTGTAATTTAGAACTCTCCCTTCCCTCTTGGCATATTCCTTTTCTTCTGTTGCTGAACTACCTGAGACAATTTTAAGAATCATATATCTTAACATTTAAAACAGCCTTTGAACAGTTTTGGATTAAAAATCAGGTAATGATGTGCTTTTTTCTATGCAGCTTATCTGAGTCTGTATGCATTGAAATTATGTGAATCATAGGATTTTAGTGGGAAAATAATTTAGAGGTGTACATAGGAAGTGCAGGGTAGATTTACTTGAGTTTCTTTCCAAGCAGAGAATAGATTAGACCAACATGTGTTTTGAGTGGGAATGATCTGTGCTTTCAAGCACATCACATGCTTGGTCACTCATTCAGCTGATCACAATTCAGTAGAATAACTCAGATCTCAGATATGCAAAAATACTTGATGAACTAAGCAAGTATCCCGGTTCAGTGAATATCAATTAAGTCCAGTGAAAATGATCTATTCACAGGTGTCTGACAAATAGAAAAGGAGCTTAAAAATCATGCAATTACTCATTCATAACAAATTAATCACTCAGTATGAAATGTGGTCCACTTCCAACCAGAAAGAGCAATGTCTTTGGTAAAGACAAGATAATGGATTGCACATGTTCTGTTATTGCATCTATCTCCTGTTTTCTAAGATACTTCCTAAAACTTGTAAAACTTTAGAGTACTCCGCCTCCCCAAAGCGTGTATTTCTCAAGTTCCATTTCTCCTTTTACTTGTAAATAACTACAGTTAATTACTATATAAGTGTAAAATATAGAATGAATGTTTCCCTGATCATTCTGCTTTAACAAAAACAAAAACATATTAAAACCTAGTAGTCTCGCATTTAATGTATGGTGAAGTCAGTGTCAATTTAGGACCTCTTTCAAGGTGCACTGAAGTCAAATAAAAAGACAAAGGAAGTTTGGACCAGATCCACGTTCCCTAAATGGCCCCTCTATCTTTATGGCAATCCTAAAGATTAATTGTAACAACTCTTTGTTTACACTGAACAGCCCGAAAGTTGAACTGGAGACTTTGTTCAATACCTGCCATAGCATTTGCCAGTAGGAGTAAGTCTAGGAAGTAGGATTTGTCTCTGAATGAATTTGGAGTATCCATGGAGGAGCCTTTTCAGGTGAATGCAAAGGCCAAAAATCTTACAGAAAAGATGAATACTAGAGTTAATGCATGAACAAAATGATGTGCAGGTATTTATTTGTATGATCAATTTAGATCTGCTTCAGTTTCCATTGAAATGGCTCTTTTCCCCCCTAATTTCAGTACATTTTGGAAAGCCTGCTGTTTTACCCACCTATTATATTCAAGTTTACTCAAGAAACATTGAGTTTCAAGAAAGATAGCTGCTCTTTCCTGATTATTCTGCATCACATCTGTGTCTGATGTTGGTTGTGGCATGTTCTCAAATACATAGGAGGACAGTCTTCTCCGCAGCAGTGCATTAGTGCACCTTCAGGGATCAAAGGGATCCTTTTCAGTGTGCACTGGGGAGGCTTTCCTATGCCTTTGTGCCTTTGACTTGCACCTGCAAATGCCCCTTGGCTGTGAACATAACAAGCCAAACATGCTCCTGAATCCTCCCTGAATTGAAACATGCTGTGCTTATGCATGCCCAGGCCACGAGTGCAGCTTCTGTGGTTCTGTCAGGCTCTGGGGCAACAGGTCAAAGGTCAGGATTTGAAAATAAGTTTCTCAGCAACATTACTTTACAATTCTTACATGTCACAAGCTTCCTACTTGTGTGGCAAGCAGCAATATGGTTTGGAAAGACACGCAGGAGTCTGCGCTTGCACATTTGACCTTCCGGCACTGAAATTGTGGTCCCAGCATGTAAATGTGCCCATAGGGTAATTTGTTTTGCCGTCTTGCTTGCTTGGAGGCAGAAGGCACACAAATGGAGGGAGATCCCTGGCTCCCACCCCGGGGCTGTAAAACAGCCTATGTAGTGATTTCATGAGCAAGTCATGTGGCACCTAATTCACAAACGTGAAAAAAGCATAGAAGTTCAGGGAACGGAGAAAGCTTTTAGGAAGGGAAAGCAGCAAAGATAGATCACATAACAGCCTGAATATGGGACATATCTTCAGATAAAGCTGAAACTGCAGCCAACTGCTGCTAGGAGTCTGCCAGGGAGTAGGTGCTCTGACTAGCAGATGTGCTTCCTCTGTTTGGTGTCTCTGTAGTGCTGACTGTTGAGACCAGAAGTGCTTGAGAGGACAAAGAGAAATGGGTCAGTGAGGTCAAAGAATTAATATTTCCTCGCTCGAAAAGTGCTTATTGGTGCTTATTTTCCTTGCAATAAAAGCTGTTAAAATCATGTTTTCAGCTCTGACTGCACCAGACTTCTGCATAAGCAAGTGCAGCAATGACCACTTCCAGTCCAACAGAGCACCCAGGCAGAGCTCAGCCTCAGTTCTCTACACAGCTGTATTTAATGCCACCTAAATAAGCTCAGTAAGCAAGCACTCTGTTGAAATGTGTCTTCGTACTGTGTACACAGTGTATCCAAAATTAAGGTTTTCAAGAACTTTAGAGATATAAATTTAGATGTTTAGAATTTAGGTATTTATACTTCAGAACAGCCACAAAATGTCAGCCACTGGTGCTGTTCAAGTGTTCATGTTTTTACAGTAAGTAAATACCCTTGATTGCTATTACCCTTAATTGTGCCTGCAACTTTGTTACTGTAAAAACTGAAAAAGAAATAGGTTTTAAGGTAAACAAATTTCTGAGGTCCAATTAGAATATAAAGATCTGGCTTTTCACAGCAACAATTTTCTTTTTCTTTATTTTTTTTTCCAAATTACAGTATGATAAACTAGTAGGAAAATGCCTGATCTTGGTATTAGGCTTTCACAAATATATTTCAAAATTATTGTCAGTTTGGTTGCAGATCAAGACTGCTTTATTTACTTCCTAAGCTACTGGATATGTGTCAAAGTGATTAATTAGTCTAGTTGCAAATTTTTAATCACTCTCCTCTTGTTATAAGAACTTTAAAAAAATACCTAATTTTGGAAAAAACTTGAAACTGCACTATTAGAGTTATTTATACCACTCATCTAGTATAACTTTAAATTTTATCCAACAATAAATGCCTACAGAATCTCATTGAATTTTGTTTTTTTATTGACATGTAATTGAAGTGTAGAACATGGACAATGCAGAACATGTGGAACATGGGGAAAATATTTTTCATCCAAGAGCCTCAAATAGTATTAAATGAAATGACATCTCCGATTCTAATCTCTTTGAAACAAATGGTAACATTCCCATGTTACAGGTAGATAAGGTGGCATATCTGTAGATGTAAGTGGTCTACTTAAAGCCACAAAGCACACAGATGGCAAGGATCCAGGAGTTTGCAACTTGGGTCTTCTCT
The DNA here is from genome assembly GCA_013397955.1 of Grantiella picta. NCBI lineage: Eukaryota > Metazoa > Chordata > Aves > Passeriformes > Meliphagidae > Grantiella > Grantiella picta. The sequence continues at coordinate 53,097 of VZRM01004627.1, forward strand.
ATATCTATATTTATATATATTTAATATAATATATAGACATTATATAATATATAATATATAATATATATGTTGTATAATATTTCTATGATAAATATAGATATAAATATAAATGGGGTTTCTCTCTATAATGTATATTCTCATGTATTTCTATGCAACATCAACAATTCTAAACATCAGTTTCTTATTAATCACAATTGTTTGAAATACAGTGGGTTTTCTTATAGATTTATTGCTTTCCTTGAAACAGTGCTGATGCATCTTCTGGCCAGTGTCTACCTGAACAAATTACCATCCTTGTATTGGGAGAAGACATAATAAAAATATTCAGAGTCTTTTTCTGTGCAGTTCAAGGTCATTACTCTGATTGTTTTACTTTTTAACTCTTGAAAGCTTACAATTTTCAATTGAATAATGAATATTTGGGCAAAGTGTCACAACATGAATATGTTGTATCTCCAAGGTACCTTATCCAGGAAAATCCTCTTACATTTTTCCTCCAGTGCCAAGACATCATAACGCACTGGCAATGCACTACAAGTATATCTTTTGCTGTGCTCTCTTAATTCTTTTTGTTTAACAGAGAGTGGTTTCCATCATTTGCAAGGAAAACAATAAAACTCCCTGCTAATGCTATCTGATGCAGCACTGAAAAGTGAGCTGAAATATTTCAGTGGAGGGCTCTTGCTTTGTACATTTGTATCACAGGATCCCAAAGTACTAATGGGACCTTTACAAGGAGGGGGAAAAAAGGTAGTAGCTGACTACTCAAAGACATACCTTATCTGAATAGTGTTATTGTGAGAGATAGACTTGTGAACAAAAGATGGAAATTACAGAAACAGGAATCGGATATCACAGGTCCAGAATAAGAATGGCGAATAGAATATGGGGCAAAAGACTCAAAGCCTGAGTGGCAGCTCAAAGAAAAGATGGTATTTCATACATTTTCTAAACATTGCTTCTGTGCTTCCTTCAAAGAAATGTTCAAATCCCAGCTGCCTTTCCTAATTAAAGA
>VZRM01004627.1:54239-67159 GCA_013397955.1 Grantiella picta
CCCGCTGCCTTTCCTAATTAAAGAACAGTGAGTGTTCTATACATAGAAATTGTGTGTGTGTGTGGGGGGGGAAGGGGGTGGGAAGGGGCTAGATTGTATTTACCCTTTTCTCACTATACTCTTTTTATGTAAAATTATGTGACTATTGGGGGATGTAGATGTATGTTACCTTAAAGCTGAATAGTTTAAAGTTAAGCTTTGCACACTCATGAGGGGCCAGGAGGGGGGGAAAGGGGAAGTGGAAAAGCAAATGTGTGTGGAAATAGGTGGGTCTTGCACACTGATGAACTAACATCATTTGTCTGACACTATAATCTGTAATAAATACTTTGAAACAAGTTTTCCAGAGTCAATTCCTCTCAGCAATTAGTCCCTTGAAGTAGTACTCTGCTGGAGTAGGGACAGAAATGTTCTGGGGAGTTTGACACTCAGTTGTTACACTTGACAAAGCCTTCTATGTCAGTCATCTCTGAAAGATAAACATTTTTTTTGGCACAGATCTCTTTTAAAAAATCTGTCAGCTGCTGTTTTAATTTTGTTTTTTACTATTTTTTCATATTTACAATATCACAGTCAAATGATGGCCGACAGATTATGAAAGTTGAGGAAACATGGAGACAAGAACAGCATGAGGAAAACATACAGGATTTGTACCCAGTGAAGTTGTATGTAAACACAATGAAAAAAGTAGCAGGATGGAAGAAATTCCTTTATGCCGTAGTATTTTGCTGCACTATGTCACTTTTTTTGTCTTATGACAATCATGATATCTAAAAAATTACATTGCAAAACATTTTCAGACTTAAATGAATGAGCAAAAATGAGGCAGATAGAAACAAAGTTTTCAAGATGACAAGGTCTAATATGAGTAGCAGCAAGACAACAGATACTAAATAAGCTGTAGAAAGTGGTTGAGAAAACAGTATGGAGAAATAATTACATGTAGGTCTATGAAAGTGAGTTAAAACTACTGTAAGTACTGTAAATAAAAAGAGGAATTTTCTCAAACAGGGAAGCCATGGTTACAATATTTTTTTGCTAAAACCATCATGTCAAAGTAGGCTGTGAGTTTCCTCAAGTGTTGCTATCTGGTGAATTAAAACTGGAGGAAATACTGGAAAGACTTGGTGGTTGAGACAGTAGGAAGATATAGGCATAGGGGTTAGCAAAAGCTGAGGGACAGTTTAGAACCAAAAACTCTGACAGGGAAGAGATTAAAGCTTAAGGGTGATAAAATTACACACGGTTGAAATAAATGCTTGGCTTTCCCAGCCATTATTCATTAGAAGAATTAATTAGAAGAATATATGGCAATGACTCTGAAAAAGGGAGAGTAACAAAGACGAAGTGTCTAGAAAGGCTATCTTGTTTCACTCGTATATAGTTCCTCTAATTTCAAGGTTGCAATGAAACTACTTTCCTCAAGTTATTGTTTGTTTCTTTTTATTCTTAGGTTTTTGTAAAATTGCAGTATTTTAATTTTCTTGTAATGCATTGGAATAATATTATATATGGAATATGTTGTCTTAAAAAAAGATATGCTCCATATTTATAATTTCTTTGATGACACAGAGCCAAATTCTGTCAGTATATAAACAGGTGCAACTCAGTTTAAAGTCTATATTATTCCCTCTCATTTATGTCAAGACTGATATTGGTCCAGAACACATATGTAAAAATCTAAGCCTCTCTCTTGTGGACTCAGTTCTCATGCATCATTGACCTAATACATTTCTGTTTTTACAAGCGTTATACAAATTTCTGTTTCATTTTAGCAAGAGCTTGGAGGTAGCAAATAAACCGTAAAGCCTAATAAAATCCAACTTTCAGGCAAACCCTCTTGTATATAAAATTGAAGAGTACAAGGTGCCAAGGGCTTGTATTAGTACCATCCATTTTGTTAACATTTTTCCAATTTATCTTGCGTTACGAACCCTCAGAGCACTATGTCTATTGTAAATATTTAAGCATTACTGTTGACATAAAGATAATGCTGACAAATTGAGTTAACATTTCTGCTGAGGATTACCGACCATGTGTAGTGCAGAACAACTTTAACACCCACATCAAGTGCTGTGCTCATGCCAAACTCTGTTTAGTCTACAATACGGCAGTGTCCCTCAAATGAATTTTTAGCTTTAATTTACACAAAACATGAAACAACCTTTCTTGGATCAATTAATTGTTTGACTTTCCTAATACATTTCCATTTTAACTAGATTATGTCTGTATCACAGGACAAGTAATGGTTGCAAGATGTTATGGCTCTCATGTGGGTGGGTGTCTGTGCACACGTGCATAGTGCTATTGCTCTTTCTCCAAGTTAGTATCTTCTGTATTTTCAGTATCAGCCTACAGGTTACTCCCATCTGCTTGCATTTTCAGTGATAACTGGATGTGCCCAGCTGAAAGCATGAGAGAGTTGATGATGTGTTTTGTTTTCCAAGATGAACACACAGCTTTTACAGAGTCTTCTCCCTTTTGACAAGGCACATGCAGTGTAGAAATAAAGAATCCAGGCAGAAGTTTGAAACAATTTATTCCAACAATGTGGTATTTATATGGTGTAATTTGGAATTTGGTGGCATTTGCAGGCAAGAGACTTCCGCAAATGCAAAAAATTTGCATGTTGCATTTGCCATCACATAACTGGCATCCTGGAAAGCACCAACATATTTTGATTTGAAGATTTTAAGGCATTCATATATAACCTCAATTTACAAAAATATTGAAGCTCAAGCCATTTTCAGCTTTACAATAATCAAGGTTGGTACTTGTTAAAATTTCTCTACTTGAGGAAATGTCTGTGAGCATTATGAGATACATCAATTTTAATGTGTTGATAGAATTCAAGAATGAGTTAATATCAAGCTCTGATTTCCTAATTTTGGACTGTGTAAACACTAACAGAACTGATGTGGATCAGGATGCCACGTTGAAATTTGGTTACATAGCATCCTTCCCTCTTGCTTCAGTATCAAATTCCCCACATTGCTTCGTTATGCTGTGAGAGATTACCAAAATGTGTTTTACTATGAGGCAACTAAACCAATCCTTTTCTTCAAACGACAGACAATATTTTCCACACTTATAATTCCTCCAATTATTATATCAATAACATTACTCCTATTAGCTCAAAGATGTTTTACAGAGGGGGGTTAAAACTCTTTTCCTGGCTTTCTAGTGAGGAGACCCAGGCAGACTGGCTATCTGCCTAGCGGCCTAACAAGGACACAGGTCTCCTCCAGCTCCTGATTATATGCCTAAACCCAGAGAGATGTAAATCCTAGGAAATGAAACAAGGAAAAACCTGAGCCTGAAACTAGTGTGCTTTCTTGAGCAATAAAAGTAAACTGAAATTCCAAAGAAAATGGTAAACATCATGTCTGAGATGCTTGTCCTAGGTAACATACACCTTTGTTTTTGTTAAAATTGAAAGAACCAACCAAACTTTTGTTACTTTCATCTGGATTCATACAAGGGGCTTCTCTTCATGCAAACTTGGAGGCAGACTTAGAGCTTGAATCAGAAATTTGTTGGCCTCTGATCTAGTGAGATGAGTGTTTAGGGACCAGTAATACTAGTACTCAAAGGGCAAGATGAAGTTCATTTGTCAGTCCAGAAATGAAAAGCAGCTCAGGTGAAGTATGTAAAAACCTTACTATGGCAGTTACAGATAGCTCACATGATTTAAACAAGTTTATATATATTGCATTATTTGGTATCAACAATGGAAATTTCACAACTTTGACCTTTTTTGGCTTGACCACCTGAGTCTCCTGTTACCTTATGAAAATCACAGCCCTCATTGCAAGAAATAACTGTGATCCTGCGAAGTCCTTAGCATAGAGCTATGAGAACAAATGAAATTTGCTTTGAGGCCTGAAGCAGGAGCAATGTCTCTGCAGTGTAGATAAAAGCAGTCCTGCTCAGAATAATTTTACTCTAACAGCAAAAATATGGTGCTAGTAAGATACCAGGTGGTTGGTTATAACTTGCGGTTTCCGAGACCAATGTGTGTCTCTACATTTAGCCAAGCAGTAGAGGAAAACAGCTTAAGAATAAAAAGGCAACCTGTCTGTCAGAAGTAAATACCTAAAACTTAAGTGTTTTATATTCTACCTTAATCACTTACCAGGGAACTGGTATAGCACCTGAACTCTTTACTACCTTAAAACGTGCCTGTTCTCAGTATAGTCCTGTGAAGCTGGCAAATAATTAAACAAAGACACACTAGAATAAATGATACATCCTTAGTCATAAAAGATATCAATTATATGACAATATCTAGTTGCCAGCTTTTAATAGGAGATGTTAGAAACTAACTGTACTGTAAGAGATGAATTTTACAGTTTCTTTACCTCAACCATCTTTTGTTTTGCTTGTCTTCTCTCCCACATCATGTATTCCTGTCCATTCTCCTTTTACATTTCTGTCCTTCCTCGCAAGTTTCTTGCCTTTCTTTCTTAAAAACAGCAATTTACCCTTCCCTTTTCTTCCTTGTCTGTGTGGAATATGCTTCTACACATGCACACATGCCTCAATTTGCAGACAAACCACGGTACGGTGGCCAGCAGTTCTGCAGAAATCCGTGTGTGAATTCTTTATAAGATGCTCTTCTGACGTGGCCCTTGTCCTTGTGGTGCTCAAGAAAGGCATTTATATGAACACTCAACTAGTTTTCTGGTATGATCTAAAGTGGCATCAAGCAGAACGTCTCTCTCATCAGTTATCTGCCTACTTACCAAGAAAACTCAGACCATAGAAATGCATGTTTGGATAGCTTTATATAAGGACAGGTGAAATATGGACACAATATCTTTGGGTTTGTACTAAATACTTTCTTTGTGTTTGGCCAATAATTAATGTACAATGAGTTCTCTTTCTATTTGAGTCTTTGCATAGCTCTTTCTCTACAGGCCTTCCTTTACAGAAGTTATAGCCTCCTATAACTTCTGCTCCTACTTGGCACAAACAATTTCTACTTCTTTCTAAAATCATGGCTTAAAATTGCAGGAATCTTATTCTAGCCAGCATTCCTAGGGTTCTTTTCCTAGCTAGTTAAAGACTTTCAGAGATATTTGTGTCATAAAGTCTTGAGATCATACAAAACAAAACACATTTTTCACACACATCATCATGCTGCTTATTTTGAAAAAGAGCAGGCTGGGAAAACTTGCATCTTTGACAACATCCTTCCTGTAGAGAGGCAAAAGCAAAGGTTATAGCTTCTGGGGAAATACTGTGTTAGTAGAAGGACCATTAAACACATTAACACTGTTTTTAATGATCTTTACTAGGAACAAGGATTATTTTGGGTCTAAATTGGTACTTTAATTGGTGACTGAAAAGAGGGAGTAATGAGCTTGGTATATCAACATTTACGAGCAACGTTTAAATGCCTGGGAGGAACTGAGCACATAGTGAGACTACAGAACTACTGCAGCAGAAGGTGGAGGGAAAATTATTCTTTAGTTAGAAAAAAAGGTAAATCACTTAAAGTGGGGAAAGATAAAATGAAAGGTTAGAGGGAGGGAGCTAGAGTTGGTGCTGATCCAGGGCTAGCTAGCTGTATAATGTAAATTAGACTTTTCCACTAAAATTTTGTCATGTCTTTTGCTGCCTAAATGACAAAACGCATATTACAGGCATGGGAGAACCTACTATCTACTGCTCTCTGTTGAGGCTTACAAAAGCATTTCACAAACAACGGAAAACTCCTTTTCAGCACTCATACATTGTCTTACTGCTCAGTTTGTGGTTAACATACGTAGACCCATGCACCAAAACCCACAGGTGGAATAGGGCTGTGTACAGACTCATGCCAAAAAAGTGGGTTGACAATCTCCCTGTAATCTCCCATGAGGTACTATGATTACACTTGAAATATCTTGTGGGCAGCGCTCCACCCCAAATGGTACTGACGGGAAGAGGAACTCAGCATTAAGGAGGGCTGCTGAGGAAATGAAACACAGACAGGTGTGTGTGGGGNTTTTTAAAATATAACTAAACTCTTGAAGGAGGATAAACTGCAACAACCTTATGCACGAACATATAGAGAGATGGATGCATCAGCAGTACAGAAGAGTTATGTGCAATGACTTAACAATAAGAGAGGTAGCTAAGAACAGTAGAAGAGATTTTAGAGGAGGAAACTCCCTGGCTATGAGAGCTATTAGTCATGGAGAAATGCCCTGGGGAGGAGCAGGTATTCTGTCCCATAGAACATGAAAAGCCAGACTGGATAAAATGCTGTGAGAAATACAATAGGGGCTGTACTCTTGGCTTGAAACGCAGTTAGAACAGAGGAGCCTATAGGCTATTATTTGCAGATCTCATGCTTACTTGAAAAGATTGCTAGATCTCCTCTTCTCTCCAAAAACGGCACCCTGCTCCTCCTTTTGGACAGGGGGATAAAACTGACCCTTCATGCCCAGGAGGGAACCTGCCACATGTATGTAGTTGGCCTGTCTGAATTAATGTCCAACCATATTTTGTTGTTGGAGTTGTTTTTTGTTTTGAAGCCTGAAGGCAGACTTCTCCTTCCCCTATGCCATCTACCCCAGCCTAACTGGATGGCTTGTACACTTCAGAGGTTTACAGCTTGGCACTGCTATTGAGGCTCTTCAAGCTTTTGATTAGATCTGTCATATTTTCAGAGAAATGCTGGCTTTCCTCAAATTATTTGACAAATTCTAATTGATCTAACTGCGCCATTCTGAGAGCTGAGTAATTATAAATCATGGCAGAACTTGGCAATATGGTTTGAGACTCTGCAGGAGGAAAAAAGATAAATAATAATAATGGAGCATCTCATTTTATTTGAAACTTAGACAATTAACATTCTTCAGTTTTGTAGCAAATATATGTGCAATGTTAAAATTCACTGACTCAGAGGAGAAACTTTATAGAACCATTCATCATGTCATTTATTCTTTAGAGAGATGCAAATCTATGAAAATGGAATTGAGGCTTCTTCATAGCTGATTGATAAATGTGCAACCCATTAGGTGTGTAATTTTTTTTAATTAACAGAATTTTAGGTAGTCTAACTCTACCTACATACAGGGTGGGAATAAAGCCATAGTAGCATCCTGGTAAAGCTGCCCTTTCTGGGGCAGAAAGTTTCTATTCTACCTGGAGAGATTCTCAGAATGTTTCAGTGGGAAGAGTAAGTTCTTTTCACAGATTCACTTTTAGTATGATTCTGGATTGAGAGGGCTCCTTTAGGATCTTGATTGACAGAGCTCTTGGTTGAGAGAGCTCCTTTAGTCTCATTTCCACTGAAAATGAGACTTTCATGCATGCATGGTATTTTCACAGTGCACAACAAGTGTTTGACATGCACTTGCATGCTGCAAAAAATGGCTATCTCCTGATCCGAACCTTATTGTTATATGCAGCCTAGAATTAATTACTTTGGAGTGGCTTAAATCATCACTCTCACTTCTCCATTGTACACACTGTACACATTGAACAAAATGAGAACTGCTCTCAGTTTTTTGCAAAATTGTGCTAATAGGCAGAGCATGATCTTTCCAGTTCAGGAATAATCAAGGAAAGAAGGATGAAGAGATCCCCTGTCATTTGATATAACGGAAATATTTGCTCATTATCTTAAAAAAATACATTAAAAAGCAAAAAGAAGATGAAACCATCCTTTCATCCTAGTGTAATTGGGAGTTACCTGCTCTTTGTCTAGATGAATAGAATTTTAAGCCACAACAGGAAACAAAGGCAAAACTGCAAGGGTTAGGTTACAGTCTTTGGATGTTCAAAAAGTCAGTTTAATGTACTTTTTGTAGCTGATATGGGAGAACTCCATGATTTAAATCTCTTGCTTCTATTGTCTTGTGAAAATAAGCACTGGGGAGAAAAAAGGTTTTGGAGACTTAGAGGCAAGCACAGTCAGTGGGATGCCAAGAGAATAAAATTAGCAAGAATGCTGGAGGCTAAAATCACAGAACCCAAACCCAGAATGTGCCTGTCAGCACTGTGTGCTTTCACCCATTTGTTGTCAGGAATGTGGGAGTCGCTGGAGATGAAAGGAGGAACATTTTGGTGAGAAGGGAAATAGATCAAGTGAAAGATGCTCAGTGTTGCAGGCTGCCAAACAGGTGGCTCTCTTTCCTCCTTTTTGAAGTGAATTTGGTGAGATGGAGTCTCCCTCCAGCTCTGCGCACAGAGGTGTGGTTCCGGGTTTTGGGACTTGCAGGAATCCCTGTCAGAACTCGCTGCCCTGGCCATGAGAGGGACTGGGCTTAGGGCTGTGTGGGCGTGACCAAGCTGCTATTCTATGCCACACACATCATCTCTGAGGGCGTGGCTTTGGGGGAAACGTGGGTGCCATTTCTGTTCTCTCTGTGGCTGGGGAAGATGTCAGCTGAGCTGACTCATCCCTTCCCGTTCTTCCAAGATGCAGCTTGGAGACACAGTGCTGAAAAAGCAATGCCAATTTGGGAAGCATCCGCAGAGTGGTGTTGGTGAGCCTAAGCTCAGCCAAGTCTGACCCAAACCAAAAGGAGACAAACCAAAGGGAGCTGAGGAGAGCTGTGCAGAGTGGCTCAAAAGTGGCAGCGCAGGTGCCAGATGCAGCCATGTGGAACTGAGTCCAGCATCTAAAGTAGTGGCGTGGTGCAACACAGACCATCTAGTTTTTGGGGATTTGTCCATCATTGTTTTGTGTTGTGTCCTGCAGCGCTGGTCAACCTGTCTTTGTCTGGAGAAAGCCATGTGGACACAGCCTATGGGGAGCACCTGACGTCTTGTCTTTGTCCTAGCAGCCACACAGAACTAAGTGGAGGTGGTGAACATCTTTTGTGCATAAAGCACTTTCTAGTTTTGTAGATTTTATTAATATTGCTCCTGTTCCTGTGTGTTTTTTCTCCATTGCTCTTTTCTTTAAGTAGATTTTTATCTCAATACACGGTCTCTACCTTTTGCCCCTCTCTTATCGGAAGGGGTGGGGGCAAGGTGAGAGGCTTATTTGGAATTTAATTTCCGACTGTTAAACCACCACGATATATTACCAATTGGTAATTGGAAGATATGTGGCTGTACAAGTTACTTCCAGAAATTGCTGAATATTCCAGTGTCCTGAATTAAAGGCTCATAAGAATTTCAGATCAAAAGAAGTTGCTTTGACCAGACAATTGCCTGAAATGTGACCTTTGAGAGTGTAGACGTCCTAGCCATAATTTATTTGATTTCATGTAATCAGTGTGTTTAGTGAATAAAAACAAATGCACACAGAGTGTAAAAGGAATGTAAGCCCCAGCAACTTCAAAAAAGACCCTCACAAAATTAAGTTTCATACAGATGAGTGTCCTAGAGTGGGAGGAATACTAAGTATTCAGGAGATTTTTGACCATCACAAAGTGTCTGGGGAGAAAACCAGAAAGCTGCTTGTGAGAAGTCTGGGAACATGAGCCTTGTGCATGTAAGGGCAGCTGAGTGCAGCCATAGAGGGGGAAGAGGAGCACCTTTCAATGCAGCATGTGTGGACAGGACCCACATTGTACAGGTGTGAGTGGTCAGGCTCAGTCCTGAGAACTGACCCAGATTGTTCTCACTCCATATCTGCATGCTGTGATCCAGAGGTCTTGGAAGCAGTAATATTTTGAAGCTGGGCAGGCTGTGTTGGATGTCAAATGGGTGTGAGCTAAATGCTTCAGGGTTTGATAAGACCACAGTGGAGGTCACTGGCCAGCCTAAGAGGCAGGCTTGGTCATATCAAAGTATAAAGCCAATCAGAAAGACTCACAGTACTGTACCACCTGGGAAAAAGTACATTCAGCCTTTGGGGTGCATGGGTAGCCAGCAAATCCACAAGTAAGGTATGAGGGAAAACAGATAGGAAGATGGAAAACCAGTAATTTTAGGAAAAAAGTGGGAAAAGATGAAATATTGAAAAAGTATTTGCAAAAGCAGAAAACAGCCAGAAATCTCCCCCTTTCTTAATAAGCAGAAATCCTACTATGCATATATCCTTACAATTATTTTCTGCTCTTTTTTTTCCTGTTTTTCTTCCCTGTTCCCATAACCACCAGAAATGATGAATTCAGAATCTACAAATATGGACCAGAAGTTTTCCAGGTCTTCTGAAGCAAAGAGTTTTGTTTTTGTCCTTAAGAGATTTTTTAGGTCCTGACTCTTTCTGAATAGATGTTTGCAGGGATGATTTCAGGGAGGATCCTAGAAAAATGCCTGTAAGACATGGAATTAAAACAAAGGCAATATGAAAAATACTTATAAGCCAACCGAGAGTTTGTCAGTGCTGAAAAGGTTTTGTTTATATAATCATTACACTTAAGTCATGCATCCTGTGCAAAGTTAAATTTCCTTTATCCCTTAAATTCTTTCTTTGTTCGTTTGTTCTTTCTTTAACTATAAAATAAAGTTGAAATGTGACCACTGTACTTTATATTTAGAACAAGAACTTCATCCTGGGCTGTAGCATTGTCTGGGCTTGAATAGAACCTTATTTTTGCCTCAGAGTCAAAAAATCTCTAAAGTAAATAAAAAGAGAAAATAATAGACAAATTTGTCATTGTGGTTATGTATTTACCAGCAAATGCAGCCACCGCTTTTTGGAAATGGGCAGGTATTAGGTACAGGTTTCAGAAGCAAGAAATGTGCCTGCTCAGACACTTTTTACATGAGTTCACTTAAATGACGCTTTACTAGTGACTGGGTCATGTTCTCATCTCTCTCCGGTGACAGAAAATACTTTTAAATTGCTGACTCAAAACAGACAGTTATGTTTTTCAGGGTGGAGGCCTCATCTGAGGACCAGGTTAAGACTTGTATGAAGGTCAGTCTGGCCTCCTGCATGCATAGCTTTACTTTTACATTACTTTTGAATTGAGGCACTTCAGAGTTCAGGGAGTCATAGCAGTGTCTTTGATGTGATGGTCCGGCTGCCCATCCATTGCTCTTCCTTTTGTGATCATAACTGGCTACAGGTTATGTCTGTCCTCAAAGGAAAATATTTTTCTTAAGATAGTGAAATGTTGTCCCACTCATCTGTAGTAATCAGCAGAGCAAGATGCAGTTCAAAAGGCCTGATTTATGTTATTTCCCCCTGTTTGTTGTCTGTGTTAACAGCAAAAGCTTTTCACCTTGCAAATATAGTAGTTCACAGAGATAATATCAGGAGAGCAAAAAAACAATGCAACGAAGCCTGTGCAGACACAGATTTTGAGTCCATATGTATATTTTAGATCTAAAAATGTTAAACAAAGACACTGAATAGAAGTGAAAAAGAAATATAAATACAATTTCTGGATTTGAAGTACAATAGCAATTTCATAAATATTAATTTATACATTCCTTTTTAGTGGGAGCATTATGGGAGCTCTGAAATGTAAATTTCACCTTCCAGTCTCCTGTTTTTTCATCCTTTTGTTACAACTGCCATCTCCTAATACCTTTGTCTCTTTTATTTTTTTATGTTATTGTTGTAGTTTTTAGCTGAATGTTAATAGTCTTCACATTTATGAACATAAGTGCATAAGTGTAAACTGTCAATTGCAGTCAGGGGTTAGGTAGTCAGAGTTATAGAACTAATTGATTATTCCAAGCTTAAAAAAATTCTGTCTTGTGTATTGCTATTATTAGCTTCATATATATTACTACTAGAAAAATAGATATAAGTGTGGCTTCTTTCTAAACTACTTTTGGATCACACTGGCTCACAATCAGAAGACTTTTTTCCTACTGACAATTCTTCACGCACAAGATGGAATCTAAAAGCCAGGCAGTCTCTTCTGTCCTCGCCAATCACAATTGTTCTGTGCTTGCAAGTTAGGTGACAGTGATGCTGCTGATGCGCGAGGATGGCCTGAGGCCCGCTCCCTTTTTTACACTGTATGTGGCTTTGCAGTGCTAACAGAGGCGAAACATTCCTTTTGTCAGAAAAAGCAGGAACTGCTTCTCAAAGACACACAAGAAGCAGAGATATTTTGAAGGAATATGACATTTCTACAGAGCTATTTTTTTGGGTTCTAGCTCCCACTTTAAAAGAATCTGAAGGGAAAAATTTCAGAAAACTCTGCCCTAAAGGACACATTATACTGGGACTTAGCCCCTTTACCATTTCTTTAAAAAAAAGAAACCAGAACGAACCAAATCAAAAAACCACAAACTGAATTCTTTCACTTGAGAGAGATCTGTTGAAGGGTATTGCCTCTCCCTGAAGTGTAAGGTGCCTCTTTAGGAAACACAAAGGGTTTCTTCTGACATGGTTTACGGAACTATTTCTTCACATATATAAATCAGTTTCTCCTATAGCGCATGTGGAGGGAATAGCCATGGTGGGATTGGGTGGGCTTGCAGTTCCACACCTGCAAGAAATCTCATGAGTCACCAGCTGGAAGATGTGGTTTTTCCCCTTCTAATTGTTGATCAAAATGGACAATAGAGATCTTGATGTCTCTCTCACCTTGATGGCTGTCTCTTCTTTTACACTGAGAAACTTATTCCCTCTACTGGAGGATGAAGTCATGAAGATCATTCTCTCAGTCTTCAGTGTGCTGGTTGCCATTGAATAGCACTCAGTTCTTGCATTCAGTATTTTCTGTGCAGGCAAAATACTGTTTACAGACATGAAAACTATCTGAGCCGTCAACCACTGTCTTTAACATGATTAGTAACTCTAGATGTGTTAGCACTATTTCTAGTCTAAACTTCAGCCTGAAAGTTGGGAATTACAATTCCTTTCTTGGTATTTTTTTTCTGTCCTATCTAATACCTTCCTAGTCAGGATTGTGGCTTTAGTACTCAGTATTATCACCTAATGAGTCTTAGACACCACAGTCAACATCCTGCTCCTTTTCAACATGTCTCTTGCTGCAAGGAAACTAACTGCTCCTCTCGTCTCCTCTCGTCTCCTCTCGTCTCCTCTCGTCTCCTCTCGTCTC
>VZRM01004627.1:67576-268736 GCA_013397955.1 Grantiella picta
AGTCTCCTCTCCTCTCCTCTCCTCTCCTCTCCTCTCCTCTCCTCATAAATATTTCTGTTGCTCCGATCTAATAAGTTTCACTCAGCCTTCTAAACCCATCACTGCCAGATTTCTTTCCATTCTTTACCAAATTATTTACCAGCTCATTTTTTTTTTCTCTTTTCAGACTTTATAATAAGTGTCTCTAGAGTTGTGGAGTCTTCCTCTGCTTTCTTTTTCTTAAAAACAAAAAAGGTTTCTGTCGGTGTTTGACAGAGAAACATGTCCCCATTCTCTAGCACCTGGACATGTTCAGCCTGCTGGAAACCTTTGTGGGAATATGGGGAACAACCCCCAGTCTCTAGGTTCCTCAGACATAATTGGGTGCAATTGCACTGGGACTATGTGCATTCACTATCTGCGTTGAACACATGGCATGAAGAGAAGTGATATCTCCCCCTCTTGTCCACCTGGGCACACCCTGGCTCATGTTCAGCTGCTGTCACCAGCAGCCCCAGGTCCTTTTCCACTGGGCAGCTTTCCAACCACTCTTCCCTCAGCCTGTGGCATTGTCTGGGGTTGTTGTGACCCAAGAGCAGGACCTGGCCCTGGGCCTTGTTGAGCCTCACACCATTGGCCTCAGCCCATGATCCAGCCTGTCTAGATCCCTCTGCAGAGCCTTCCTGCCTTCCAGCAGATCAACACTCTCACCTAACCTGGTGTCATCTACAAGCTGACTGAGAGTGCGTTTGATACCCTCATCCAGATCATTGAGAAAAACCCCAGGACTGGCCCTGACACTGAGCCATGATGAACCCATCAGTGACTGGCCCCAGATGGATGTAATTCCATTCCCCACTACTGTCTGGGCATGGCCATCCACTCAGCTTTTTACCCAGCAAAGAGCACATGCATCCAAGCCATGAACAGCCCATTTTTCCATGAGAGTGATGTGAGAAACTGTGTCAAAGGCTTTACTGAGGACCAGGCAGACAATATCCACAGCCTCTCTGTCATTCACTAGGTTGGTCATCTGTCACAGAAGGAGATCAGGCTGGTCAAGAAGGACCTGTCTTTCCTAAACCCATCTGGCTGGGCCTGATCCCCTGACTGCGCATTCAGGACTGTGACACTCAGGATCACCTGCTCCATGAATTCCTTGGCAGTGAGATCAGGCTGGGAGGCCTGTAGTTCTCTGAATCCTCATTCTGACTCTTCATGTGGATAGGCATCACACTGGCCACCCTCCAGTTATTTGGGACCTCCCTGGATAGCCAGGACTCATGATTGATGATGGAAAGTGTCTTGGTGAACACTTCTACCAACTCCCGTTGTACATTTGAGTCAATCCCATCCAGCCTCAGAGAACTGTGTGTGTCTGTGGTGTAGCAGGTTGCTGATCATTTCCTCTTGGATTATGGGAGCATATACACTATGACGCTGACAACATCTTGGGGCTCTTTTTGATTCTGAACATCTCAGCCAACCCTCTTTGGATACCCAGGCCCAAATTATCTAGGCCTATGGATTTTAAGATATGTGTTTTTAATAGACATTGTGTTTGACACTTCTCCTTGTTATTTGTGGAAAGTTGCTTGTGATGTGATGTAAGTATACAAACCCATTTCCTTGCAAATGCAGAACAGAAACACATATTGACTGAATTTTCATTTGTTGATTCTTCTTTATCCTCATTAATATTGTTATCATTTGCATCTACTAAAGAGCTAAATTATTTTTATAATTTTGAACTGAAAGGTTAAATCTTGAGCAGCTCTCCTCATTATCCATATTACTCTGTAAAGAAACGTTTATAATGTTTTTCATGAATCTCTAAGATTTATTATGTACTGATGGTTGCTATTTATTATTTTGATTTATTTTGATTATTTTTCTCTTACTGCTATACTGAGATGTTTTTAGACAAATATGCTATTCGCTTTGTGGAAAAAGATACTTCTTTACAATAAGTTAGCCTTTTAAGGATTTTGATGTTAACTCATGTTTTACTGTTTACCTATGCTCATATTACTCTTTTTAAAACCATGTGTCTTAGGATCAGGAAATAATGGTTTACACTGTTGAAACAAGGTCTCATCCAAATCCACAGGAAGGCCATGGCCTATGTCTTTCCTAGTTTCTCTGCCTAGGTTCCCTTCTGTAAAAGGGGACTCATACTATTTGTCTACATTAAAAGCCTGTGATGAATGTATTTTAAAGAATGGGCAGGCTCTTTACTTAGGGCGGTATATACAGGAAGATTACTATCCCAACAAAAACTTGAAAAATATTTGAATGAGAAGACCATTTTCTATTGTTTGTGTTATCCTGAACTGTATAGATATAAAGCTCTATAGTTTTACGATGTCTTTGTCTCACATGGCTTGCTACATATGTGAAAGAGTGTTCCTTGTTTGAATATTAGTTTAATTTGTGCTTGAGCTTATACTTCAATCAATCAAGTACATAAATGGGTATTTGGAGATCAACAGGATAAGCGTTAACAGCGTAAACAGGCTATAAGTGATAGCCTGGTTGTCTTCTCATGTGAATTTCAATTGGAAGAAAATTCACAGAAGCACATGTAGTTGAATTCACATAGAAATCATGCTTTGTATGAGAATGAAGCTCTCCAGTGTTTGTATTACTTCTTGTAAGACATTAATTTCTGCTTTCTCTTTACACATGTAATTTCCTCACACATGCTAGTTTGTTTCTTTTTGTATAGGATCAGAATGGAAAATGCAGGAAATTATCTGATCACAAGATCAATGGAGTACATGATGTGTGATGTCATTAAAAAGGTTTGAATACAAAAACTCCAGGACTTGCCAATGAAATGGATGAACATTTAGGAGACATTATTAGTCAGCCCTTGGAAAGCCTTGCAGAGACATCACAGCCCTCTTAGCAGAGGTAACTCCCATCCCGTATCAGTGTGGAACAATCTGGTGTTTTCTCTCACACATTCTGTCTTACTCCATTATTTTTTTTTTATACTTTCAAGACATCTGTAATTGCAGTTAATCTATTGCCCAAAATGTGCAGTTAATCCAAAAATACTCTCACCCCTCCCATATTTTGATGAAGTAGTGGCTGCTCAGCTTTCCTCAGTTGGCAAAATGAGACTGTGATGCATAAATTCAGAACAATGACTTTTGCCTGTGTTTACAGATGCGCCGGAAAGGAAAATGGGAAGAAGAGACCGAAGTGCTGTTGTTGAAATGGAGGGAGGGGAGTTGTTATCACTTCTGCTGGATTCAAAGCTCTATCCTTTAGTATTCTGCTGCTGGGCTGTACTGTGGTTGAGGTCTTACCCTGTGAACGGGTAAGACCTCATTCCTTGGCACTCTCATGTGATGTTCAGAGTTTTTTGTGTATGAAGGAGATTTGTTTTTGAAAAGTGTTTAACACTGCTTGATTATTCAATGGTATTTTAAAAAAACCTAAAATAAACAGGGAGCCTGTGACTGGAAAAGACAAGTTCTCTATGTAATTTGAGAAAAAATATCTTGTCATTTGGAGGTCTTTCTGCCTTTTAGTTTACCACAGGATGCTACAAGAAATTTCCTCCAGTGACTAGGCGCACATCCAAGACAAGGCAGGCCTTAGCAGGTGTTTGCCACATGCTGTTTGGATGGCTGGGATTAGTTGGGTAACAGTGAGCAAACATCTGTCTTATATTATTCATACAGACTTCTTTTCAATTCATATCAATGTTCCTATCAGTATGTGACAGTTGATTTGGTTCTCTAAAGTTCAATACAAGGGCTGATGGTAAAATATCCAGTAAATATGTCTTTCAATGCAGGGATGCAGTTTCTTCCAACCAGTGATGACAGGAGTTACCAGGACATCTGAATACAAAGAAAGAGAAACTTTACCAATCAGCATGTGTCAGGGTTATTCTTAAGGTTTTTTTCATTTGGCTATACAAAGAAAATAAATCTACAAAACATATCATACCCAAAAGAAAAGTTTACAATAGTATACTCCAGTGGGAAATTAAAATATCAGGAAACAATTTTATTTTCTAATGTTTTGCCAGCTGCAGAACAGGGTCCAATAAGTAGAACAGACCTGGCTTGTTTGATTGTTTCCTCTCTTTTGGCCAGATTTTTCTTGCTAGTCCTCTCATAGTCCACTTCCAGGCTATTTATTTTCCCCTACATAATGACTGGC
This sequence comes from Grantiella picta, assembly GCA_013397955.1. Classification (NCBI taxonomy): domain Eukaryota; kingdom Metazoa; phylum Chordata; class Aves; order Passeriformes; family Meliphagidae; genus Grantiella; species Grantiella picta. The sequence goes on from VZRM01004627.1 coordinate 71,738, forward strand.
AAACAGAAATCCAGGGAAAGAAAGTATGTAGGAGATATTTCCTAATATTTCATTGGCCTTTAGAAAGGAAAAAAACAGTTGAAAAGGAAAAAACCACTTAGAAAAAGTGTCAAGAGCACTGTGATGTGGAAAAGATAATTAACCCTGAGGGAACACTTCCTCAAGACATAACTCCATTTTTTCCTTCTCTGTCTCTTTCTGTGGCCTATTTATGTTCTCTTCAGGGAACTGCTCTGGAGCCTGATTTTCAAGATGTGTTGAGAAAACAAAGTAGATTGGTTGTTCTGCTTATGTTTATTTAGTTAAAGGTGGGTTTTGTTTTGTTTTGTTTTGTTTGCTTTATTTTGTTCTAGGATGTAAGTCAAGATTTTAAAATAAACTTGTTGCTCAGAATTTAGATAAAAGGGTAAAATCTAGAAAGCATACAAACTCAGTCAGAAAAAAAAATTCTGTTATCAAACAAAATATTTCTGTAATTTTAGAACATTTTGTTGCATTTTGTCTTTCCACCCAACCAGGATCAAAGTCAACAAAATCTTCTTTAAACTACTGGAGGAAGTCTCTGTGTCAAAACCCTAACTTACTGGGCAGAATTTAATGTCTCTTAACATCTGCTGAAGGAGCAATATAACAAGTTGCAGTCAGTTGAGAAGACTTCTGGAGGGTATGAATGGTAATATCTTGATAAAGAAAATGGATTGAACAACCAAAGGTGAGGCACAGTTGGCTCTCCTATTCAATAACAGAGATGTGGTTGAGAACATGATAGATCATCAGCCCTGGCTGTAGCAACCATGAACTGTTGGAGATCAAGTAAAGAAAGTGAATAGCAGACTTAAACTCATTGAGAGGACTGGTGGGTGGGACCCCATGAGACAGCTCTGAAGAGCAAAGAACGTGAGGAAATCTCGCAAGACTTTAGGGACAGAATCATCCAAGCTATTTTTCTTATACTTGTGAAAACACATAGGCGTACCAGGAGCATCATGCAAATTCGTGCATTGCCACTCATACCTGGGAAGGCAGAGTCCTTATCCTTTGCAACAACAGCCCAGGCTGGGCACTGCCTGCCTGGGCAGCAGCATGCTGGATAAATCCCTAGGGTTTTGGGAGAGACTGGAGTGGGCAGCCTGTGGGGCGGGCAGCAGTGAAGGATGGGATGTATCTCCCCCATGTCTTCTTCATCCCTCTGTGTCCCCTCAGATGCCTGACATGTGTCCCCCCGTCAGTATGAAGGCCAGATTCTTTGAGTCAGGTGAAAGATCTTTGTGCCTGATGCTGTGTTGGCAGACTTCCTTCTGCCCTTGCTTTGCTGAAGCCTACACTTGTTAGCCTGCCAGTCATGCTGAGTTTTCGGCTTCAATTTGCCATAAAATGGAAGTAAAGTGATTGAAAATTAATGGGAGTTCTGTTTATTGGCAGACCCTTGGTTCTACTCTGATTTTTTAGTATCAGATCATGATTTAAACTGTCTGTGCATTTAAACAAAAGAGCTATCTGCAAATGCTCTCCTAGCTATTGAACCCTGGGAACTGAGAAGTAACTTGTGTTACTTTGGATAATTTTAATGGAAATTTAGTGTAGTTTTTTTAATACTTTGGTATTTAACACCTATTTTCTTACCTAAAAATTAATAAAATTAATCCACAACTTCACTTTTGCAAGTATTCTCAGCTGAAGGCACATGAAGCCCAGCCAGATATTTTTAGTATTTTATCCAGAACCAGTTGAAGCAAGTTGTAAATGTTGTTCATGAAACAAGTAGTTGTGGTGACGGATTACGGTCGCAGCCATCTGCTTTCCTTCTGCAAAGAAAGGAACTTGACAAGAAAAATACGTTACAGAAGATTCAAACTACAGTAAATGACAAAACACTAATTGCAAATAATATTTTTAAAAGATCAGATTGTTTGGAAATGGCCTGTGCTTATGAGCTGCTGCAGTTCCAACTCATGGATTGAAATCCCATTCCCAATGTCAGCTACTGTGTTATAAGGGATAAACCTTTGATAACTGAGGAGTCAAGAATAAACATGCATCATAGACTTTCATACCGGATCTGTGTGGACTTAGTCAGTTGCTTTGATCTGTTGTGTTTGATTTTTTTTTTAAATTTTTTTTTTTTTTTTTTTTTTTTTTTTTCTTTTTAAACTTGTGAATGGTTATTTATTTTTTTTTTTTTTTTTTTTTTGCATCTAAAGGTTAGTAAGGATTTCACTATTTATTTGGGGACCTGACAATGACAACAATGAATGATTTGAGAAGAATGAGCAGTAGCTTTCATGCATAAATATTTTCAAGTACTTGTCAAAATTGTAAACCCTCTTCAAGAAAATATTTGGCCAAAGAAGCTACGTAGAGCCTGCAGCACATAGACGATCTGGTGATGGGTAGTCGTAACCAAGAACAGATTGCTAAGACAAGTCTGTATTCAGCTGTAGAGATGTCAGAACTGCTTAGCATTTAAAAAGGCCAACGAATCAATAATTCTGGATTGCAGTTTTGATTCCATTCACTGCTGAACCCTGATGGTTGGAAAATAATGCATGTTGAAATTAATATTAAAACCCGCCATGTTATCAGCATTAGTCACATCATCTGCATGGAACACATACTATTCATAGCAAAATTAAAATACTTTATAACCTAACCAAATTTTCCAGAAATTATTTTAAATGATTTATTTGTTTCTAGATATTTTTAAGGTCTTAAAATTTTCTGAAATTCCCTTAAAAAATTGAGGGAGAATCTTTGCTCTATTATCTTTTTATTTTGTCTCATTCATCTAATAATTTCATATGGATTCCTTAAAAATACAATCTTCTTATTGAAATTTTCATGTGTTAATGGTATAAAAATTTAGTTCAGTCTTTTTTATCCATGATACTAAATTACTGGATCAAACTACACTTTATCATCAACCATACACATTGCATTTCTTGAAATGGTATTTTTAGTTCTGATACTTTTTTGATATAGTATTTTTCAATTGATATATGCAAATGTGGGTAATTCAGTAATGGCAAGTAGTTGTCGCCTTAACATACATATTTTTTCTATTTATATAGTGTATACATACACCTTAACATGCTGCTTTGTTGTGATACCATGGAAAGGGAAAGCAGCCAAACAAGAACTGGAACACAGCCCTCTGGATGGCTGGACTGCTGATATACTGAAACAATTGTAAACCTTGCCATTTGTATGTCCTTAACAGTCTTCTTTTCTTTTCTTTTCTTTTCTTTTCTTTTCTTTTCTTTTCTTTTCTTTTCTTTTCTTTTCTTTTCTTCTCTTTTCTTCCCTTCCCTTCCCTTCCCTTCCCTTCCCTTCCCTTCCCTTCCCTTCCCTTCCCTTCCCACACTGCAAGTACAGGGATTATATTCTTGTTAGAGTACGATACCTTTCCCAACAAAACAGGGCTTTGGACCACCACTGGGGCTCCAAAGTATTATGGTAATAGAAATTAAAATAGATGCTTGTAATTAGAGAAACTGTGTGGTGCTCTTGATGCAAATATGTTTGGATCACATGCCGGCGTTTGTATCTTTGCTCCAAACAAGTGGTACATGTAAATAAATATTAATTCCTCTTAAGTCTACTGTGTATATAGAGTCATTCCATTCAAATCCATTAATTTACACCAGTTTAAAATATTTTATTTATATATTCCTTCTCTGGAGTGCACCTAAAATGCTGGGCATATTGTACAGAATCTCTTCTATAAAAAAAATTAAGGAACAATTCACCCAAATTTTAAATTGGATCAACTGCTGTAAATCAGCCTCCTTTGGAAAAATTAGCAAACTGTTCCACTAGCATGTATTGTTTAGAGCAATCAGTCTCTGTAATCTCCTTGCCTGTCATAGAAACATGCCAGCTATCGGTTTGGATTATAGTCTCATGATAAAATAGTTGTGATGAGCCATCGTACTTCAGAAAACATGTGGACAATGGTTTTGTGTTGATTAGTGATGATTGTTTTTTATGGTTGACTTCACAGGTTATTGATTCTTGGCTTTAATCTCAATATAGACAGCAGTTTTGGAGAAATTATTTTAATTTCTTACCTTTATCATAACCATCTGATTCTCTCAGACATCCAGATTCTGGAGGCTTGTGATTTTCAGTGGAGAAAGAACAGGACACTTAATCCTGTGTATACATACCCAAGAAAATGTCTCTGTTAAATTAATTTGATGCAACTGTTTCAAGACCAACTGAAATCTCTGCGTTTTAATTAGAACAAAAAATAAGTGATATAGGAGTTTTTAATGAATCACTCACATCACAAAGAAAAGGCAGTCAATGAAGTTGAATGCAATGGCTGTATTTTTTTCCTGGTTGGCATCTTTCACTGTCATGTCTGTGCTTTGCAGCAGACAAAGGCATTCTATTGCGTTGTGGTATTCTGGCTTCCTTGGGCTTCTTGTCTGAGAAGGTATTAAAATATCTCAAGAACTATTTTGCTTTTGGAAACTTCTGCGTTAATAATATGAAATAGTGGATGTTTCAGAATTCCATAAAACAGGAGTTGCCCTGGCCTCTGCATGAGGAGGTGACAGAAAGGACAACAGTCACTTTTTTCCCTTTTCAGCAACCACACAAAAGGACTGGTTGGACAGCTGGCAATGCAATATCAATTAATTTAACAAACTTCCAGTATTCTCAGTATCTTTCCTGTTTTAAGCAGTAGCTCTATAACTAGAATTACCTAGGAGTTCAGCTGCAGTTATGCTGTATCAACCATCTAGGGCTTGATGAGGCCCTGCAAAGTTATTTTCTGACTTCAGCCCCTAAAGGCACTTTGTATCTTCTGCCAGTTTATATAGATTACTACATAACTACTTATGCTAACAAATTTTTGCTAACCCTGAATCTACCTGGAGGTTTAGACAGAGGCATAACAAGACTGTTGGGCAGAACAGACTATAGAAGTAATGTCTTAAACGCAGTACCCATGCAGAGTGACTTTCTGTTAGCTATCACACCATGGTTACTGAAATCTGTGTCAACATAAGACATCTAATTTAGCTCTTGTTCTTTTGGCTATTCCAGTTAGTGTCTCTTAAAACAATGACAGATGTGCAATAACAAAATACTTGTGAAAACTGTGCTAATGTTCCAATATCTGGATATTGAAGAAAAATAGCAGGCTATCTAAAGGGCATGGAAGGGCAGTTTGACCCTTGCTGGTCTGGAGATCAGATAACAAAATAATTGAGGGGGTACATCTCCTTGTTGATACTAACAAGGTTGTATAGGCCTGAATTTTAGCACTCAGATCATAGATTACAAACAGATACTCTTCTGGGAGTGATATAATTCATGCTTGTTACGTTCTTAAAGAAAACCAGGCACAATTTTCTTCACTAGCAATAATTCCTTGCTTCCTTGAGTCAATGATCTTTATGTAACTGCCAAAGGAGGAAATGGGAAACCTTATTAATATCCAGTAGTCTAAAAAGATGAGTTTTGTTTATGTCTTTTGTTTCAGTTGTTTTATCGCTGTCTTTCTGAATACTAACGCCTCTTTCTGGTAGATGATTATCTCAAGAACATGCAGTGTTATGTATGGTGCTAATAGCGTGCAGATCTTTGATGTCAAACTTCTGACTAAGGAATGAGGCTAAAGAAATACCCACTTGACATGGGCTTTGTCTAAAATATCATACAAGAATCTTTTCACTCTCATATAAATTGGAACTGAATTATTAGAATTTAGCTATCTCTCATCTAATGTCTATGTACGGAAATAAAGAGAAAACAACTTTCATTAGTTCAATTTATTATCTGAAATGCTGAACATCCTCTTACTTTCTGTCTTTGACCAAAAACCTAAATATAGTTGAAGGGCATGTCTAGACTGCTGTCAGACTGGAGAAAATGCTGTGGTTCTTCCCTTTTAAATGCAGTGAGGTTTCAAGATTGGAAATCACAGAATGGAGTGAGGTGGCAAAGCACAAAGGCACGGAGAATGTCCCTGGCCTCAGGAGCTCTTAGTACTCTGGCTCTGACTCCTGTGTAATCACTCACATGGGCACTTGAGTGTGAACACCTCATTTTTTTTTTGTACAGACCAGGTTTACAGACATTTTCTTGACTCTGCTTTCTGAAATGTTTTCCACTGATTATTGCTTCAGATTTTTTTTCCCCAAGTTCAAATTTTAATCAGTTTTACCCACAGATGCTGTTGCCATAATCTTTTTGGAAAGCCAAAGGTTAGAGGGGCAGCAGCACAGACAGTCCAGCAGACAGCAATGGACTGTAAAAGGAGTAGATAATGAAATTAATTAAGAAGTAGTCTTGCAAGAGCAACAGTGTTTGTAGTGCTAGCGGAGACTGCCACTCAGCAAGGCTTGCAATTCAGCACAACTTCAGTTTCATAGTTGACCAACTTTAAAAGTTGTTTATGGATGTTAACATTGTTATGCCACATGAATTCCCTTTTATCTCTAGGTTCAGGTTTTGGATATGCTTTCTTCTGGATATATTTCAAAGTCAGTAAGCCGAGGGCTTATACTGCTGAAGAGGTTAGTCATAGCTTGGTCAAACTTCTGAACAATGATTAAGCTTATGATTTCTGAAATGTTTATGTGAGCTGTGTCTTGTATTGTTTATTGCTGTTGTTGACACTAACACGTATGGTCCAGATGGCAGAAGATCTGCATTTGAGATTATGTGGTGTATTGTAAACTCAACTTTGCAGATGTACTTCTAGCTAATCAAAGACAGAAGAATTGCTTTGAGTCACATGTTGGAAAGTTAATAGGGATATTTAACGCAACTCTTCCATTTCCAACTTGGAGAACATGACAGACACAAATAACTGGAGGCTTAGTGAGACATTTCTGAAGCTACTAACAGGCTCCTTTCTTTGGAAAACCTTAAGTGCAGCTGAAAGAGAACTCTACAAATTATTTACAAAATAAAATAGTAATTAATACCTGCTGGTGGGAGCAGACTTAATAAATACTGAGTGTTCTGAAAAGTGACCTAAACTAATTCGCTCACAAGAATCCAATGAAATACAATAAATATGTGACTACTCCCATGTTGCAGCTGAGGAAAAAGATGTAGAATTTCGTAACATGGGGACATGACTAAGCCTGGAGCCTTGTTACCACAACTTCCCTCTCAGTCTGCAGGGACAGCTAGATCCTTCCAGAAAGTTTGTCACATTTTTAGGGGCCGAACCACCACTTCTCCAGAGAGTAGCACTCTTCACCATCACTGCCTTTTGAAAAAACTGCGGTCTGAACCAAGAATCATGGATTTGTGTTAAAAACATCTGAGAGGTGGTATTTTAGTGCTTGTTCAGGTGCCTAGAGTTGTGCTTCAAATTTGGTTTCAGATTAGGAACCACTTTTTTAGCAAAAACCTGTCAGAAGGTTGTACAAATGTATTGTTCCCATTCTGCCAAAAGGCCTGAAGGAAAGAGAAAAAATCTGAGTCTATCCTTAAGCTGACACTACTTCTCTAATGTCCAGTTCAATAACGTTTTCTGTGATTGCCTTCCTTGGAATTAATATTTATTTGAAATTTAATTTTTATCTCATTTTGATTTTTGCTTACATGATGGCTATAGCTGCTAATGGCATTAGATCACAACAAAGACTTGTGAATGGCAATGAAGTATTATTTCTTCTGGGTCGGTAACAATAAAAATAACAGCAACAACAACAACAACAATACTGTCAGGGTAGTATTGTACCTCAGCTGGTAGCACAGGCTTGGAAGTTTTCAGGTCAATCTGAATCTATTACATTTACCTTCACAGTTTTCTTGATTTGAAATAGGTCAACCAAGATACCTTCATAACTCTATGAAATAAATAAGTTTTAGGATGAGTGAGATGAGTCAGGGATTTTTTTCTCCAAGAAATACAAAGAAGTAAATAAACTGGATTTCTGGAAAAGGTTAGGATCCACAGCCTAGACTGGTTGTTGTACCAGACTTGAGAAGTTTAATCTCAGTTTTTCCGTACAACTTGTCTTTTGTTCTTCAGCAGCTGTTGGTCCTTCTCTGCAGGCAGGTGTTCTGTGCCCATTCCCCTATTTTTCTATTTCCATGGGTGGGGAACTGTTTACAATTCCTGTTACACTGAGCTGGATGTTCTACGAAGTATAATTTCATTAGTCTTCTCTGTACTTTTATTCCTACTGACTAATGTGTGATAACATCTTATGTGATTTAGCACAAGAAATATTGCATTTTTTTCAATGTGAAATATTTAATCTCTTTAACTGTACTAAAGAAGAAGAAACTTCTCACAGAAGAAACTTTTCCTGTTTTCCACTTATCTTCCAATTCTCTCTGGAAATTTTATATGTTCAATATCTATGTGTTTTTAATGAGAAATATTGTCTGCATGTCTTTGTTCTAATGTTATGATAGTCATTTTATGATGGAATAGAATGTGAGTAATTTTTCTTTATAAACCTCATTGCTTTTTAATAATTTGGAAATGTAGTTTACATAGAAATAAACCACAGACTAATTACCTACAAATGCTGTGCAGCCTTGTTTCTTATGTTTTTCGTTATTACTCTGGTATTGATAAACCATTAAGAGACTAAAAGAAGTACTGTTTTTTCTTAGTAGTTAACAGGAGTTTTACATGTGTTTATGTGAAAAGAAGTAGATGTTTTGAATGATCAAACAAAATAAATCTCAGTAGCAAAACCACACAAAAGCCAAATGGACACTTTTTGTTCAGACTTGAATATTTTGATTTATGAGAGTTTTAACATGGTTTTTCAGAAATTACCACATATCTGCAGGTACTAATGTATTTATGAAATTTAGTTTTCCCGCAGTAAATGTAGAAACTAGAACTTAATTTGGATTTCAACTGTATATTTGAAATATGACTGCATAGAACTGGGTCACATTTCATCATTTGTATTTACATATTTCTCCTCTAATATATAATTGAATTATACAATCAGGCTTTGTGAAATGCATTGTTTTAGTACCAAAGCATTTTTCTAATCTCCTTTGCTGTTTTGTATGATTCATTTTGTAAATATTTACAAGGTTGTTTCTAAAAGCAAGAATTTTAAATGAAGTAGGGAAGATAAGTACAACAAAAGTAACAAATCAGGAAAGCATTTTTTCTTGGCTACAGGCTGATTGGCTTCAGAGACTGATGAGTGTTGCAACACAGCAATTGTGCAGAGGTAGGGATTCCTTTTATCTTTGCCCCACAACAGCTACCACTGTATGTACCAAGCTTTTCTATCTGTGTCAGGTCTTTACATTTAAGCACATTCTACAGCATCTTTTTGTAGCTAGACTGGCACAACAGAGCTCAGATGCTACCCTAAACTTCTCCATCATTTACATTTAAATACCATTTAAAGGACAGTTTATCCTCCTGTTTTGAAAGGAGATTTGTACAGTGATTTTTGAATCAAATGGTCTAGGAGTGTGTTATTTATTCCTATGTTTACATGTGAATTCCACCTATTTTCATTAAAGTTACATTGTTACTTTTTATCAAGACTGATTTTCAAGCAAGGGTTATTTACTACATGGGGAAGGAGTGCACCAGCTCTGGATGACAGCCCCAGCTGCAACGAGGATGATACCACAGGCAGTCGAGTTATGGAAAGGCTGAAAGAAGGGTTACAATTATCTATTTACCCCAAAGAGCAGAAGTTGAAGGAACAAACTTTTTGTATCTGACTCATTCACTTTGCTTCTCTCTGGCAGAGCAGAGTAGGTGGAGATGTTTCCAGAGATGTTTCTCAAGCCTTGGAAACAGGGCAATGGCTTCACCCGAGCTATTTGCCCTGTCTCCAGGACCTGTCATCGAGTTCACTGAATGGCCCTTTGGCTCCAGCAAACGTTGAAGGACACAGGACTTAACACTGGGTTGTTTTTATGGCTGGACTTGATAATATTAAAGGTTCCAACCTAAAGGCTTTCCAACCTAAATGGTTCAGTGATTCTTTGAAAATCTAGTCAGAAATGTCAAATGTCTGCAGAGATCCTTCTAACGAGAGCAGTAGAAATCTCCCATCAAAGTCATACACTGTCTATGGTGTAAACAAGATCTAGGGAGCGTGACTGTCCAAGGAAATAAAACAGAATGCCATATTTGGTCTGAGACAGAAGCTGTGTGTGAAATAAACAGGAGAAGAACTACGAGAACTGTGAAAAGGACTTGTTGGCACTGGGAGAGCATGGAGGCCTTTTGCTGAAATGGGAATGTGGCTGGGCAGAGCTGGGTGAACGTTGCTAATAAATATTTATTTAACTTACAGATCTAAACTTTGCTCTGAGTAATTTCTTTTTTCTCTTAATTGCAAGAATTTTATGAGTAAAAATTTTTTTGCAAAGGTATCCTTGGAAAAGGAATTGACCAATGTGTGGTGGATATACATATGCAGACATATAGGAAGTATATGGAAACCCATTTTGAAAAATTTATTTGTTTGGAGATGATGCAATGAATGATAATGGTAAAATTATATAAATTACATAATCAAGCCCACTAAATTCTGCACAATGTGACTTCAAGGCTCCGACTGCACTGGAGCCTCTTATTTTCAGTGCCTCCCTATGTGCTACACTATGGTTTTTTACAGCAATTTCACTGCAGCCATATCAGCCTTTTATCTACTGTGGTGTGTGCTGCTACTAGCTCCTGTTTCTCAGCAGGCATCTGAGCGAAAGTATTTTTTGTTTACAGGTCAGGTGAGTTGCTGTAACACCAGTCTTTAATTTTAGCTAAAACTTACAGTAGCACTTAGTAAATTTTTACAACGCTACCTAGTTTCTTGAACCTAGTCTTCCAAAGTTCTTGCTTTGCTACTTCACCCCACCACAAAGACAGTGAAAATTTTTCAGGACCAAAGCTTCAAATCTGTCTACACAACTTTCTTAGCCAAGTGACTGTACTTGTATATGTTTTTCTTCTTGACAGGCTGCTGGGGTGCGATGTTAGACTGTTTGTTTAGTTCAAGGTTGGTTATTCTCTTTATTTGTTTTACTTAGTCATTTTGTCTGACAAAATGACAAGATGGTAGCAAGTGTTTCTTCAGGCAAGAACAGCTGCCTGATGTCATCTTTTAGGGTGGTTTATTTTCTAAACAAGATCCCAGCTGCTCTGGTCCTGGGTGCTATGAAAATTAAATTTCTTCTAAACTGCTAGATGCACAATTGCAAACACAGAGCTGTGCAGGTGGTCATTAGCTCCTTTGTAGTACAAAACAAAATCTCCTCCCATCACCAGCTTCCTCATTCTCCTCCTTCCACTGAAAATGAAGATGACATACTTATCCTCTTTAGGCCTTTTTTCAGGGAGTGCCTGGGTGAATCGATATGTAAACTACAGATACAGGAGATCAGTGTAGTCAAACAGTGTTAGACCAAGCAAGTCCTAGCCTCTTAAAGTTCAGATATACACACTTTGGGCTCATCAACAGGTGAGGTCTTGGGTGAGAGCCTCAGACAGAAATATATTAGATCTAATGCTTTCCATGAGCTTACAGAACCCTCCACATCCATCTTGGTTTAAGTACAACTTAGGTATAGCTTATGCTCCTATAGCAATTCTGTTGAATGAGCTCTTTTTTAGTCATGTTATCTAGGATTCCAATTTGCTTTTTAAAGAAGTTATCCATGAAAAGCTGGTGGGAGAGTATTCTTAAAGTACTGTCTTGGTATCTGCTTTCTCAAGTATCTGATATGCTCTCAAGTCGGCTCAAACTGTTAAATTCCAGCACTCTGGTTACCCTATTTTCTTAGCTCAGGCTGGAGTAAGGGTGTTCTTATATTTTTCTTCCTTATCCTCTTACATAATTACATTGAGGAATATAAAGATATAAATATGTCGAAAATAATCCCATGGGCCAAGATCTGCTGACCTGGGATATCTTCCTGGTGTTCCTGTTCTCAGATAAGTGGCATAGAGCCAAAAGTGACATTATGGGCAGAAAGAAGTAAATGTATACCTTTCCTGTACAGAGAAACCTATGGGGGATATACTTGAACCTAATTTTGTATAAACAGATGTAGTTAAGAAGATAAAAATGGTGCAAAGAATATTGCATGCTTCCCAAGACATCATGCACTTCCAAGAATAGTCTTGGGAGCAGCAGGCAGGCTATGTTTACTGTTGCCTTGAAAATATGTGTGAGGGCAACCTGGCAGATCATCGACAAAGGTGGAGCTCCTGTGGGGACAAGAGTGGATGCACACTAGGAATGGTGGAAAAAGGACAAGCTCCAAAACCTCATGGTGAAACAGGAGTCTGTTTCAATATTAAATATGAAAATATAAAGATAATAAAATCTAGATTTATATGAGTTGAGTGAGGAAATATATTTTGGTTGGATGTGTGGGCAGTTAACGTTGCTCTGTTTTGGAGAAATGATCAGGAGTCAATTTCTGGCTACACTATTTTCATTAAATGACACCAGCTACCTCAAAGCTTTAGACTTCTCCTTCAAAAACAGATGGTGGCTGATGGAGGGAACACCTGAGAAGGACACAGCAGAGCAAACTACCCTCGTACTGTTCACATGGATGATGTCATGCCTGGAGGTTAGGCATGGTGTAGCTGGGAGATCCACCCACAGTAAGTTCTGCTTACTCTGTGCAGAAAAGTGTCAGAGTCGTGTCACTCTTTGGGTCATACAAGTTATGGTCTTTTAGGAACACGGAGAAGGCTTAGCTTATTTTTCACATGCTCTTCCTTATTTTCACCAAAAAGAGGAAAGTTTGATCTGATGACAACTTAGGCAACAGAAAGAAAGGCAAATTATTGTCTTATTCATATCTTTTTCATTTTCCTGAGGGCAAAACTCTGCTCTTTGATCTGCTGATCCTGTCTCCATTTTGACATTCTTCTTTCCATATATGCATGGGAACATTACTGTAAATATGGAGATCATGTACAGAAGAGTAATCTGCAAAGCCAACAAAGAGCTCAATATTTCAATGGCTCAAGAAGGATTATTTTGGGATGTTACTACAAGGATATTTTCATATTTCATATTCAATATGAAAGGAAGAACTGTTACAGCTTTGTTTAGGTCTAAACAGTTCTTTTGTTGAAATAAATAAAATTATCTCATTTTCTGTAGGCCAGAGAAGTATTGTTTTCAAGGATTGAGTCTGAGTAAACAGCAGACTGTTCTCATTCAGAGGTGAAATCATAAACTGTTTTCCCCCTTTAAATGTCCCTGGACTTTTTGAAATGACATCACCTGCACATTCATCAAAGCTCTGTATTTGGCTAGTTTGGCAAAAATTAAGCAATGACTTGAATATGGTCCAATTTGTAGAAAAAAAATACTTAAAAAAGATACATGTGTTTTAAATTTGCTTAGTAACATAAAAGTTTTCATGCCATTATTTCCATACTTTTCCCTCCTCAAATTTTTTGGAATGTGTATTGTGTAGGATCAGAAATGTTGTCTTATTGAAAAATCTGCAAATCAAGAAAATAAGCTGCTTAGAAATGTCTGTATTTTCCCGATAACCTTGTTTGGAGGAAGGAATGTTTGCTCGAGGCCGCGCTGTTGTTTCTGCCTGGTGGGTGGGTCGGTGGTGCCGGAGCATTCCTTCAAGCAGCTCTTGAGCACATTGTGGCAGAGAGCTCCATGCAACACACAAGCAGCAGGAAAAAGGTGTCTCCTGGGTGCAGGATCAGAGCCACACCACAGTGCTTGCTTAGCTCCATGCCTAAGTTTAATCCTGCCTCCTGTTTGCAGAAGGCAATGTCTCGAGGCTCAGGGCCTGCTGCGGGACTGAGGGGTCCGGTCCAAATCCTGCTGGGGGTGCGAATGGATGCACAAGCTCGGCAGGCATTGCATGGATGTCTCAGTGCAGCTGGGGAGGCCAGCCTGTGCTCAAGCAGCCTGGTGGCTTCGGCACATGTGTGCTGGGTGTGCCTGTCTGCATGCCTCTTGTTCAGTGTGGAAGTGTGGCTGTGTCCTGCTGACCGAGTCATGCCAGTGTCCTTGTGTCACATCATCGGGAGGCTTTCCCTGCACCAGCAGCAGGAGCTTCCTGTGCGTCCTTCTGTCAGCCTGGAGGATAGCAGCTGGCAGGTTCTGCACATGGGAAGAACAGTGCCCTCCTGTCTTCTGCCTTCTGGCACCAGCAAAAGGAAGGACCAAACAATTCACTAGACTAAATACATGTCTAGATTCACTTTTGGGGGCCAATATAGCTTAAGATAGGAACCAAACTTCACTGTTTTTCTTGGTAATTAGATAATAAACATAAGCCTTCATTTTTGATGATTACTTTTTAGTTTGTGTAACATTACTGGACAATGGAAGACAGACTGTGGGCAAGTAACATTCCCGTATTAAATTAATTAAGGAAACAGGCTGGAATTATGTAATCTTCATTCCTCAAAACTGAGAGCTTGGTAAAATAATTAATTCTTTTCATAGCAGCTTTAGATTGGACCCAGAAGGCCAGCTTATTGCTGGAGATAATGAAAACAATATCATTGCTCTGCACTCCCGTTTAAAGCCAGAAAGCCAAAAGCTATGGCCTCATTCAACCAGATTTTTCTTCTTGCTTGCACTTTAGCACAAGAATTGTTGCACTGGATCAGAGCAAAACTCAAACTCGCAAAACTTAATCTTCAACAGTGGCCAGTATTTGATGTTTAAAAAGGCTATTTGAAATAGAGTGTGGTAAGAAAACCTTTTCCTTCTGCAGTTTTTCACTGCTCTTAACTGAAGGTTGCACCCAACCTTGGGCTTTGTCAGAGCTTCATTGTGCAGTAGACTTTAACAGCCATCTGCAGAGCTGCCTTTAACATCTCAGTAATCCCAAGGACTTCGCTGGATTTTCTCCTGCTTTTGGAGAGGCTTACCTTGGCTGCATGTGCCTTTTGTTTTTGTTCAGTTTACTGTCAGGGCTGCTGGACCAGCCGTTTCCCTGACTGATGCCCAAATTGGCCTTCACCATTACTTGTGTGCAGGAACACATGGTCAGAGTACAGTTAGGTGATTAAAGAGTCAAACAAGAATTTTTAAAAGAAGACTTTGGCACAGATGACTATCGTCATATTTAGGTACTTGCTCATTAATTTTTAGGGAATATCACTGGGCAAGTTGCAGCTGGAGATGCTTAGGTTGGATGTTAGGAACAATTTCTTAATAGAAACATTTGTAAAACATTGGAACAGCCTGCACAGGGAATGGGTTGAATCAGCAGCCCTGAAGGTGTGTAAAAGGTGTGTAAATGTGGCACTTGGGGACATGGGAAGTGTTAGGCATACTCAAAGATTTTAAGGGTCTTTTCCAATGTAAGTGAATCTATGATTCTATGACTGAGATATGCTTTTTTGATAATCTAGCAAACTCCGGCATCAGACGAGCCCAGGCTGGTGTCTGGCAGTGAGTTAACATTGCTCCTGTTCTGGGTGTTTGTATCTTTCTTTTTCCTGCTTCTTTTCATTTGTGGGTTAAGTAGGAAAAATCACCTCATGTCTTTGTCTTACTAGAGCAGAAGTTACAGAGATTGACAGAAAGCACCTTAAAGACTATAGCTGGTAGGCACCTTTTGAATTAGACTCTTTCTCTGGGGCCACTATTCACAGGATATTGCTTCTGTATGAGGAAATACTCCAGATGAATAATAGTCCTCTGACTGAATGATGACCTTTGTCTAGAGAAGGTCATTAATTCATGGGGAGAATTTTATTTAAAATCCCTTTATTAAAAGAGATGCCTGGTGGGCTTCATGGCTGATCTGGAGAAGCCTAAATGACATTTTTCTTTTGAGGATGAAATTCATACACCTGTGTTCTGTTTGAATTCATTTTTATTTGTACCTTGCAATCAGATTGACTTCTGCATACTTTATTCTGATCTTTATTCTAATCTTATTTGCAAAATACAGGACTTCATTCTAGTGGATTGTCAAACTGTGCTGTGCAGGATCATGTACATTGAAAATCCTTCTGCATGTTGAATAGGACCAATGAGGCACTTGCCTTTTTCCCTTCTAAGTAAGGGTACAAAAAAAAAAAAGATTTATTCGTTCTGTGAGAGGCAAATGAACAACAAATTTATGGGCCAGAGGCACTGCTGATAGCAAAGTCAGGATGCACTGCTTTTTGTCTACTCTTCCAAAAGAGTAAAGAGTTTTGTAAGAATCGCTTGTGCTAATAGGTGCAGAGAACAGACAGTACTTGCTTATAGCAGTAAATTTCTCAAATAGCCAGCAGAAGTCACAAATAAACTTGTCCAGTGAATTTATTTAAAATTTTAAATGAAGATTGACGTAGCTCATTAGAGCTGATGTCCTTTTTTCTTATTTTGCAATTTGCAACTGACATGGGCATTTAGAAAATATTGTTGAAAGGAGGAAATTGGTAAATTTTAAACATACTAATCATTATTACATTTTGTAAAAACAAACTATGAATCTTGTTGTCTGCAGATAACACTAAGAAAGTTCTAAGGCTTGGTGTTGGTGATTTTGTAAACTCTATATTAAATTTAAAAACCGAGAAGCATGAGGGAACATGGAAAAAAGTAAGTGCATCATAAGGAAGAGGACACAGAATCAGTGTTAGCTGGCACAGCAACCACTGAGAAAAGTGTGCCAAGACGTTACTGGGAGGGGGAAAAATGGGAATGTTAACAAATGTGAATCCTAGTGGAGGGAAAGTAAGGACTTGTGGCGTGAAGCAGTTGTCAGAATCTAGTCAGTTGAGTGGAAAAGGATGTGACAGAACAGAAAGAAAGAAATTGAAAGGGCAAATGGTGTGTCTCTGAAAGGAAATCTTATGATGGAGGATTGAACTAGGAAGAAGAGAATAAATACTTAGAACCACAGAAACATAAGCAGTCAAGGATCATAGAAACACAGAATAACAAGGGGTTGGAATGGACCTTAAAGATCATCTAGTCCCAGCTGGCCCTGCCATGGGCAGGGACACCTCTCAGTAGACCAGGTTGCTCAAGATCTTATCCAATCTGGCATTGAACATTTCCAGGACTGGGGCATCCACAGCCTCCCTGAGCAACCTGTTCTGGTGCCTAACCAATCTCACAATAAATTTTCTTCCTAATATCTAAACTAAGTTTCTCCTCTTTGAATTTGTACCCATTACTCCCTGTCTTATCACTGTAGTTCCTGATGAAGAATCCCTGTAGGCCCATTCAGTTACTGGCAGGTTGCTATGAGGCCTTCACACAACCTTCTCTTCTCCAGGCTGAATAGATCCAACTTTCTCAGATCTTTCTAAGGGAGGTGCTCCAGTCTTCTTAACAACTTTGTGGCTTCCTCTGGACTTGCTGCAGCAGTTCCATGTCCCTGTTAAGCTGGGGACAGCAGGGCTGAACACAGTGCTCCAGGTTGGGTCTCACCGGAGCAGAACAGAAGAATCCTCTCCCTTGCCCTGCTGACACACTACTTTTGATGCAGCCCAGGATTTCCTTGGCTTTCTGGGCTGTGAGTGCACTGCTGGCTCAGGGTGAGCTTTTCATCAACCATCACACCCAAGCCCTTCCCCACAGGGCTGCCCTCCATCAGTTCTCTGCCTGCAGGAGTGTCTGGGGTTGCCCCAGTGCAGGTCTAGGACCTTGCACTTGGCCTTGCTGAACTTCATGAGGTTTGCAAGGTCCCACCTCTCAAGCCGGTCCAGGTCCCTGTGGATGCCATCCCTTTCCTCCCGTGTGTCAACTGCCCTGCACAGCTCAGTGTCATCACTGAGGGTGCCATTGCTCCCACTGTTCTTGTCACTGACAGAGGTGAGGAACAGTACTGGTCCCCTGAGGGACACCACTTGTTGCTGGTCTCCACATAGACAATGGGCTGTTAATCACAATTCTGAGTGTGACCATTCAGCCAGTTCTTTATCTACCAAGTGGCTGATCCATTGATCCATGTCTCTCCAGTTTGGAGGAAAGGATGTTGAGCAGGGCAGTGACAGAAAAAGAAGGTGTACTTATGGTGCAGCATAGCCCTGATGTAAAAGGAACAGTTGTATTATTGATCAACAGTCCTCATCTTCTGTCCTTATTTTGTCTTTATTCTTTTATTTTGTCTTCTTTCTTTTGTGTGTCCATGTGTGCATGTTTTCAAACCTCAATCATGCATTTAGTAGAAGTTTTCATTCTTTAAATGCAATATAAGCATATGTTTTCAAAAGCAAAAATTTAGGACTAATGCTGAACTTTAGTAGTGTTCTTTAGTAGATCTCATACTTTATGTTTTCATTTGTCCTTCTTTGACATGTTCTTTTTTATCTTTCATTTCTGTCTTTTGCCTTCTGCATTTGCAGTCCCACTGGGAGAATCCAGAGAAGTTTGGAGAAACACCAGATTTTTTCTCGCTCCCTTAGCCGTCCCCTAAATTTACAGTCTAATGAAGCACAGATGCAGTCTCTTTTATAAGGTATAAGTTTCTAACATGAAATCAACGACTAAATTGGGAAAATATCTAGTAAGTGGGGAAACTATGTAATTGAGTGACTATGGCTCTGTCAGAAAGTTCTACTTTTGAAAAGCATTCCTCTGTGATTGCCTCTGATCAGGCCACCCTTGTGCTCTTTAAGTACATACAAAGGAAAATGGTCTAACTCTGAGTTAGTAACTAGTGAATTACACCCTCTCATAACTCAGGTCTTAGAGACGTCTATTTCAAACCATCTCTTGGTTCTATGCTTCACCCTGATGTGAGCGTTAAGTGTTTGGCAGCATCACTGATGAGCATTCAAAAAATTAGAAAGCTTCTCAAATTTGCATGAAAACACCAGTTTATAGAGTTAGATATTCAGGAAGTTTTGTGCTAAACAGGTTATGGAAGAATGCTCTGTTCCGACTATAACCAGAAATGGTTATAGTAGAACTTTGACTTTAGAGAAGCCAGAAGGAATTAGAGGTGCTCATTCCATCAGGAAACAATAAAAAAGTAATTAAAAAAAGTGCTTAGCTCCTGCATGTACTTTTGAAACTACTAAATATGATCCATAGCTCATTAAACATATATTCAATTTAATCCACCAATAGTGAACTGACGCGGTGATATGAGGTTAAATACCTGAAACTCCAAATGAAAGCAAACTTTGCAGTGACCACCATGTAACCAAGAAGAAATATCAAGATTTAGGCCCCAGCAGGATCCTGCATATAGCTCAGCAAACAAAACCTGCCGCAGAAGCAGTAACTCTTTGTAGTAAATTGAGAAGGCACCACAGCTGCACAGTAGCAACCGAGGCAACATCATTAAATGTAACCACAACAGCTAAAAGCTGAGATGATGTAACGCAGCCTTCGTTCCAGTCATGCTGGTGCCTTTTGACTGCCTGTTGACATGGACTGCAAAGAAATCAAACAGATCTGGAATTTCTGAAATAGCCTGTTACCTGTATTGACAGTATATCTGTGGTCCACAGCCATGTCCTTCAGTAGCCATCAAGGAATGATGCCTGCAACGTGTGCAGCTTGGACTACAGTGCAGGACTGCATATGGTTAGGAATACAATGTGAGCTTTGGTGCCTAAAGTTGAAATTTGTGTTTTTAAGAGAAAATGGTAAAACTCCTCCCATCCTTTATATTTGGATAGCATAATTACTTCCCTTAGAAATAAACATAATGCAGACAGTATATTCCATGACACAAAGGTATGAAGAATGATTCACTCATTTTGTGACTTGTTCTCAGTGTGGATACTGTAGTAAAAAATGCATATGTTATGATTTCAAACAGAACTATATCAAAATCTTATTTTGTGAGATGCAAAGTCACAGAAAAGGTCAAGACATGTCTCATCATTATGTCCATCTGAGATTTTAAGATTCAGTACTGAGTTATCTAGTTAACAACTGAAAATAACATTTTACAGAGTTAGAAAACAAATTTATTTATCTCCAACGATCTTGGTGTTCCTGCTTCTTTTTCAGGCTGACATAAACACAGATGGATTTGCCTTCTTAAACATTTAAAAGCTGGCTGTTAATGATATTAAAATATTGCAATTAATAGTCATTATTTAATTGAAAGAAATCTTATCTTCTTTGCAGGAATGATTTTGACTTTGGCTAAAAATTAGTTACATAAAATGCTGAAATTTAGGGAGGATTAAAACTAAAAGTTGCTGAGAGGAGAAGAATCTTTCTGGAGTAGCCAGAGGAAAAGCACAGAAAATTAAAAGAAGGACCTGGGAAAAAAAATTTTCATGGGTATTTCTTGACTAAAACCCACAGATATAGTTTCAGCCAAAAGTAATTGAGAATTCATGTCACATTTTGGTTGAAAGTTTGTAACTTTTTTTATTATTATTTCTCTGTAAAAGTGATATGTTTCATTTCAAACCTCCAAATGAAATGTTTTACTGTCTTTCTTTAGTGAGACATTCTGTTTTGAAATACACTTGTAAAATTTTAAAGCTAAAAACACAGACTAAAAGTTCTTCTGTGTCTTTCTCAGTTTACTTTAAGGAGATGAAAACTTCTTTTCTCTTTTGAGCTTCTTTAGATTTACTTTGAATTATTTCATCTGGTTTGACCAGGGAAGTGAAAAGTCAGTTTTTCACACAGTTCAGTTCCTGAGATGTCAGGAGTCGATATTGTACTTAATATATGATAGCATTAAAAGAAATGCGTTAAGAAGACTATAGTGGTAGTAGTAGTAGTAGTAGTAGTAGCAGTAGTAGTAGTAATAGGAGAACACCAGCTATTTTTGTCTCATGATGTGTAACTTGATTTAAGGCTATTTTTTCAGCTAGGAGTATTTTGCGTCCTGGTTTACACTGTGATTGAAGACATACTTTTCTTATGTAAAATTGTTAAGTCATGTGAAATGTGCATGCTATAAAAAACACCTTATAATGAAATCTGCCAAGACTGATTGAAAAAGCAACATCTCAAAATGGGGTTGAGAAAGTAATTCTGACCAGGATGTCCTATTTTGCTGGTTTGACTGCTCTGATTGAAACCGTCTGTGAAGAAACAGCCTTTGCGTGATAGGCCCAGATACAAATTAATAAGACAACACTGTGTTGACCTACTAAGCAAAAAGCACAACAGCCCAATAACTACAAACAGACACAGCTATTTTACTGCTTTGCTAAAAACTTCCCTTCTCCCGCCCAAATTGTTTTGTGGTGGCTTCTTTTGGCTGTATGTAAATTCCCTTGTTAAAATGCACACTTCCCCAAACAATCCCACCTGTGAATGATTGCAGCCTTTAACCCTGAGGTTACATTTTCTCTTAATAGTTCACCCAAAGAAGCATTTGTTCTGTTTTGTTTTTAAACAGCTTAGTAGTTTTATTATATAAACCAAACTGGATGCTAGGGAGCTTGATCCCAAGGGTCAAAACTTTAGAGGTTTCCGCCAGAGACCTCTGATCACTTCTACAATCTGCATCACAATTATGTCCTGTAATAAGTCAGGGTTAACACATTGATCCTATAACTTGAACAAAATGATCAAACTACAGGTAAGGATTCTGTACTGTCCACAAGGATGTGAAACACAAAATCTTTTATAGCATCAGAGCAGCAGTTAATCTGTTTCAAGTGTGCCTATGACAGAAAAATCCAATACTGCCTTTGTCCCTTCATGAGATGTTACAAGCCTTCTGCCACTGATATGGACACTCTGGCACTCCGCACATCATGTGTTTGACAATTTATTTCACTGAACTTGAACAATATTTTTCTCATTATCCCTGCGTTTTACTAAAGTTTTGTAGAACTGTCTCCTAATGATAGTTACAGCAGGCAGGGTAAATCTCAAATGCCTTTTTCCAAAATAGCTGAACACCTGGGTAATATCAATATTTTAATAGAAATTTAGATTTTTAACCCTTGGGTTGCTAGCTGCCATTTGAAAAAATCTGTTTGTCAATATCAGGAGAATCAGACTAAACAAGTGAACAGCCATAAGAACTTCCAAGAACTGTTTTCACAAGTGCGTATACTCACAGTATTAATATTAACCTAATTTTCAAATAGTCTGTTCAATTTATGACTTATTTTTTTCAATTTTTAAATTCCAAATTCAAATGGACTAATGGTTTCCATATTGAAGGTATTTTCACAGTATAAACAAACTAGGCATTTTCCCATGAAAAGAACACTAAAAATTTGAACAACATCCATCAGGCACGAGGGAAGCGGCAGGATGCTGTTTCTCTCCAAATGCAGAGCTCATGCAACCACATGGGACACTAAATGCCAAACTGATTGGTGCTCAGCAACAGGACTCATGGCGCCAGTAAATATGAACCTAGAGCTGTCTAGCAGTCTAAATTGTCTGAGTGATATGTGGGTGGATGCTGTGTCTTTTCTGCTCTATTAAAAAAAACCTTCGCTGTATTTCAAATGCTATATGAAGCTGTAGAAAAAGTCTATGATTTGAAATAACTGGCTCCTGTAAATACATTTGTGGAGACAATGTTGCAGACATAGGCTTTACTGTGCTCTTAGACAATTATGCATTCATTGTTTAAGGTATAATCATTTATATTATGTATAGGAAAAATGTAAAGAGTAAAAAAATGTATCATATAATTTAGTAATTTTCTAGGCTTTCACGAGATGTAGTATCAATTCTGATTAAAAAAACAAACAAACAAAACCAACAAAATCCACAACCCCCCAAACAGACAAAAACCCCACAAAAAAGCAACAAAACTATTACAAGAGAGTACATAATTCAAGAATAAAAATTATTTCTTTTAATACATTTTAAACCTGTTTTTCAGTTTGATAATCACTGTAAATCCCCAAAGTGTTTTCATTCCAGCAAAGAGAAAATTTCAGATAATGAACAGCATGTACTATATGTTGGAGTACATGTTGTTACACAAATTGAGGATTCTGTTCCTGCTGTCACTGTCACAGTAGTTCATGGGCACTAACTCAACAGTCCCACTCATCCATGATACTGTTGATATTACTTAAAATCTTTTCTTTGGCTTGGAAGTTGGATGTTGAACCTGGACTGCCTTAATTGAAGACATATTCTGGGTCTAAGGGTTGAAAAAAAAATGTTTAAATTATCATGGTGAAGATGTTTTACTTCTCTGGTGCTACATAAGAATTATTTGGGCTAGAAGAAGTGTGGTGGTGATGTGTAGAGTGTACAGTGGTGATGCAGAGACTCAACACTGAAATACCTTTCCAAATGGAGCAGCAGAATGGTTTGGAGCAGATGTTTCAGCATCTCTGATGGCATTGTGTCTAAATGGAGAATTATCTCCTTTTCACAGTAAAGACACATTTGATTTAAACTGTCTAACACCAGGAAACAGTTCATTCTTAAGAACATGTGGTCATATTATGAGGTTAAATGTGCAACGTTGTGAGGAAGATGGAGGCTAGAAATGCCTTTTTTTGCATTACTTACCTCCTAGTTTAACCCTGGATTTTCAGTTTTGTGGTTGACTTTCAGCATTCCTATATTAACTGGCTGATGCTAAGACGAAAATGCTTAAGCCAACTTGACAACTGAAGCTCACTGTCAGGTTTTGAAACATCTTTCACAGAAATAAAATTTTTGAGATGCTGCAGTGATAAGGACAACAGAGCTCTCATCAGGACCTGTCCATTCATCCAATTCTTTCCTTTGTGCCACTTGTGACTGAAAATTTTCTTGGGCAATGACTACAGTGAAATACGAATGGTTTTAGTTGATAGCTGACAAGTCTTACCTCCAGCTTCAGTGGGATTTCAGCACAGGATCATGGGATTATTCAAGTTGGAAGGCTTAAAGTTAACTGCAAGCGTAAATTCTTTGCTGGCTGCATGCCTTTAGCATGTACCTGTTGTTCTAAAAACTTTTCTGTGGTGTCAAGTGACTCACAAAAACGTATTAAAAATTTCAGCTTCCCACATGACCAGCATGTTACAGAGAAGGAAAGCAAAGTCTGGAGAATTTATGAGAGTGGCTCAGATAACACAGGAAGCCATAATTAGAATGGAGTTCCTGGCTTTTAATAATACTGACTCTTGACTCTGCTTTTGTCATGGCAATATCCACCCCTGTGGGAATGGGAACATGGATTTACTGACCGCCAAACATATATTTGACTATGTAGCACTCTTAAGAATGTTTGTTTCTAGTTAAGTTTTAAGAATCAAGAATTAAGAGATGTTTTAAGGGCCACTTGCTTCTAATTTCATCGAAGCACATATACTTTCTCAAATAGTTATACAGATAATTGTAATCAAAGATAACAAAATTAATTCAAACAAATAAGAAGATTCTAGATGGTGAAATATAGGGAGATATTTTATCAAGGCAAAATGTGTTTATCTCTGCAGAGAGTCTGACCAAAACAGCAGGACTAACTTATATTCTAAGTTCAAATGATGGCATAACATTTTTGGTGAAACAAATAAGCATTATGTATGCATTATATGACAGCTGAAATATGGTGAGTGCTTCCAGCAGTCTGGTATTTCTACTTCTGGCAATAGGTTGACAGTAACCAGGAGAGGAAAATACACCTTCCTGTAACTCCCAGGCTCTCTTATCTAAATTTTCATTTGGCCCAAGTCCAGGACTTAGTTTATGACCTCTGATGAGTTCACAGTATGAAGCAGAAACCCACAAATCTCATACACGTAATATTACCCATTTCCCTTCTATTATATTATTTCTCATAGTTGTTGTAACTTTCCATGCTTGTATTAACATTGCACAATTTACTGGCAAAGTAGTTTAATTACTTGTTTTTATTAACAATTAATTGATATTGGAAACCCATGCTCTGGCGGTATTTATACATGGAAATTTTAGTTTTAATAACTAGGAAAAAATAACAGTGTGTAAGTTGAACTCTTTTTATGTGGCATATTTTGTAGGGGATTTTCCTTTCACATCTCATCAACTGCCAGTCAAACAGTACTTTATAACATTAATAAAATGTAAGTGGAGACTATCTGATGACAGGAACATTATTTTCTTAAACCATAAGCTAAACTTAGTGTTTCAATAATATCACCTAAGGTGAGTACGATAAGATATCTTGCACCTTTTTCATTTATATGCCAAACTCTATTTTGCCTACTCCTTCTTATTATTAAAGTAAGATTCTGGTTTTATTTAATCCAAAGTAGTATGTTTTATAAATTTCCTGAGAGAGCTATTAATCTGCAGGGGTAGAGTTTATCTGAGTTAGCCGAGGGACCTACTCTAAGTCAGCATTTTTCAACAGTGAGGTGGTAACATCTCTGGGGAGAATTAAGTTTATAATAGAGATTCAAGAAGGATCTAGGAAAATGAAAAAAAAAAAGGGCTTTTCTTTTTTATTGGATACTTTTCTTCAGGGACCTACCAAATGCTGAACCATTTATTGAATATCCTGTAAGCATTTTGGTTTTCCTTCCTGAGAGCAAGAAAACAGCTGGCTAGCTGCTGTGCACTTCCTGGGGTGAGTGAGCAGCAGACATGGTTGGTGGGGGAATTGCAGAGATCGGCAGAGATGTGCATCTCCTCTACTCTGCATGGAGGAGGGAGATATGGAGACAAGAGCAGGACAGTGCAAAGGCCTGAGAACTGGCAGGGGCTTTCGGGTTTTGGTAGTATTCTGAGGAAAACAGATCATGTGCTGTGATCGGTCCAGCTGGATAGTCACGCATCTACCATGGCACATGAGTCTCATTGGAGATCAGCGTCAGTTTCATTCTATGTTTTCTCCATCTGCTGGCATGGAATATGAATTGTAAAGAGGATTCAAAATATTGGCAAACACCACTTCTGTACTTTTTGAGTTCCTGCCTGTCTCGTCTTTGACATACAATCTAGCATTTGGCAGGTTCTCTTGCCTTGCTTCTGTGGAAGTGGAAAATTCTTTGGACATGGCCAACACATAAGAGTAAATTTGTATTGAGAGTAAATTTTTATTATTTCTTCCAATGGTGCTGCTGGGCAAATATCCCTCTGAATTTCACATTTATTGGGCTGCCCAAGTACTAGGCTTTGGTAGATCCCTCACAGGCTTCCCAAATAAACAGAGCCTGTGTTTTGGTTGGAAACTTGGATGACTTACAGGAATATTTTGAAAGGACTGGGTTATCTCTGATCCATAGGTACTCAGTTTGTATGTATTTTGCAAGCCCCTCTGCATCTTCCACGTCACGGCCTTTAAAACAAAAAAATCAAAAGTTCAGGGTGCATCTGTTTCCCTGAATATTTTTTTAGATGAATCAGTTTCCTAACTCATGCAGTATAAGGAATTTTTATTTACCCTTTATCAATTGATCTACTGACACTGATTTAAAGTGGAGTCATCTGCTCATGGTAGTGTCCAAGAAATAATTATATTTTATGCTGTAAATATTTCTTCATTTAATGACTTCTGGATTGCTCACTGGGTAAGACAGTGGAGGTCAGAGAATACTTTACCCTGCAAGCAAACAGTGAAAGTAAAGGGTCTGTACCCTTGACATTCGCAAACCCGAGGCAAACAAGGACAGAAGTAACTCATTTAAGCACTCTAGTGGCATGCTTAACAATGGAAGGGGGAAAATGGATGCATCACTGTAATTAGAATAGATTAAACAGACATGGAATTTATTAGTCATGGAAAAATCACAGCTTCCAGCTCTTGAGGAGACAGTTTCTGGAAGGCTATTTTTGTGATATGATTGACTTTAAAGTGGAATCCACAGTACTTTGAGAATTATCTGGAGGCAAGACCAGCAAATATATTCAAACTATCACAGATCAGTATTGGGAAAAGGAATAATTTGTAAATAACTCTTTCAAAATTTTCTGAAATACCCTGCTACTTTGAAGCTACTGTGGTTGTCCTCTTTTCTGCAAGCTAAGGAAACAGACAGTGCTCTCCTATTCATGTGGCATGGGAGTATCAGGAATGTGCAGAAAGTTTGGATAAGGTGTAGAGTAAATAAATGGAATAGGCCAGATGAGACCAGAAAAGTAGGAGGAAATCTAAAATTGCAAGTATCAAGACAAGCACAGCTCTATCTTGATACTTGATGTGATAGGTGATGTGAGCTTGATGATCATGGAGCTTTGTTTCTCCCTGCCGTATGGTCAGCTGCACGTACTCCTACCCCAGCTCTTAAATCAGATTGCTCTCTTCAAGTCAGTTTCTCCATCTGTCATGTCACCTGTTTACTTGTGACTTTGAGTGGTGGAAGATTTGATCTTTATGATTTTTTCCACTGGGAAATGATTTCTTCTTTTATGGCTACAAGTATATTAATGAAGTAGTAGTAGTAGTAGTAGTGGTAGTAGTAGTAGTAGTAGTTGTGGTGGTGGTATTAATAGTATCAATATTAATATTAATAATAATAATAATAATATGCTTGTGCATGAAGAGCTCAACTTTTCTTGAATTAAAGAGTTTCATGCTCATCAGAACTTTGAGAAATTGTATAACCTGTTGTATGTTTGATGTTTCAAAAACAGAGTTAGTGTTCATTGATTACATGATGCGAAGGAGCAGGTTTATTTTATAAACAAACAGTTTTAATGCTTTTGAAGGGAGTAAAATACTTTAAGTACTACAATAAAAATTTCAAATTTTTCAAGGCAATGGACTATATTAATATCATATTGTGTGAAAAAGAAGAGGCATGATTCTGAAGCAACTTATTTCAATATTCACTACTTTAACTCTCTTGACCTTAAGAGAATTGGATGAGATTCATAAATAAGCAAAATATGCTCAAAGTTGAATGATATTTTTAGCTGTGTGATGGGAAAGATTAGGCTACATCAGCCCTTTAAGAAGCTGATACATTTTTTCAGGTGTCTTAGGACAAGCAGCAAAATTTAAAAGCAGAGATGTTTATTAGAATGTCTCCAATCTTAAGTCTCAAGGTCCTACCAAAGACTTTGAAATTGTCAACATGGCCCTTTATAAGTTTATTACTTGCCTATGAATTGGCATGTGTTTTAGATTTGTTAGAGGAAGTTTTCTAATGTACACTTTCAGTGTTTTTCTACTGTAAACAACTCTTAAATACAGAAAGTTGTGCTGTGAGCCAAGCTGGACTTTTACTGGTCAGCAGGGTCAACGGCAGAACCAAGTCTGACCTTCAATCTCTGACTCCAATTAGTCACAGAACTAATTTATTTTTCATTTTCCAGACCATTTGTCTTCTTGGAAACCACAGTGACTTATATAATTCCAAGAGTTACACTTGGAAAAAATTATTGTAGTGTGTTCATCTGTATTTAGTTTTAACACGTGTTCATACCAGTGATTTATACATTACAAAAGGTGCTAGTTTATTTGAATTAGAAGATTTTGTGGCTCTGTTAGGGTTTGTGTCTGGAATGTGTTCTCTTCAGGATGAATGTGGTTTCATTTTGATCTTTTTATGTTTTTCCAAGCGTAGGTACAAATACTGGAGTACATGTCAGGTTGTCACATTTTAGCCATTTGATTAAATTTTCTACTGCTCTATATCGTGAACAGCATGGTGCAACTTTTTGAAGAATTCAGTATCTATGAATTTGCGCTAAAGTGCAGCTGGCTGTTCGGTTAGCGTAATTTTTATTTGTGCCTATTGGAGATACCATAGCTGTATGATTTCCAGAATTAGCAAACCATAGTCTGTAGTATACCAGCACTATTTTTTCATCAGGGAAGAAGAATTACATTTCCTCTGTGGTGCAGTACTCTGTGCACACAATTATAATGAACAATAACTATATTGTTCATTATAATTATAAATAACAATAATGAATTAAGCACATTGTGCATCATGATGCAGGGTAAATAATTTTATTCTCTTTCTCCTTATACTCTAGATAACATAGAAAATATATACATACATACATGACGTGCAAAAGTCAAAAGTAGCAGTGAAAGTTTAGACAATGACAACTGAGAAGAATAAAATCCTCAGAAAGAGATACCTGCTACAGTATTCTCACTAGCACTTTGGATTTCAGAATGCCCCTGAGACTGACATCTTGTATTCATACTATTTCTTCTAGGTAGCTTGCACTCAGCCTGAGGCCCAAGCAGAGTTTTTCTCTCCTGTATTGCACAGCATGGCAACCCAGACACACAGGAATCACGGAAAGGGTCAGTGACAGAAGGAATCAAAGAAGGAATAACAGCATGTTAAAGTAGTCTAGACATAGCCTCATTCTGCTTCTATTGAAAATGCCTTTCTACTGTAACTTATTCTTAGCTTAGGCTACTGACTATCTTGTAGCTAGAAAGGACCAGTTGGGGAAACATGCTTCTCTGTGAAAACACTCTGTCCTTGAGACCTTCCTACAGCTTTGGTGTCCTGACCTTTCTGAAGGTCAAATATGCAAGAGTGAAATTTCACCATTCCTAGTTAGAGAACTGTTGCTCTGATATGAAAGCACGTGCACTAATACACTGTGCTTCTCATAAATCTATAAAAAAAATTTAAAAAAAGAAATCTTCTTTAATGGTAGCAATTTATGTGTTAATTCCATTCGTGTCAAGCTATTTAAAGTTTGTTTTTTTCAATATCTAGAGCTAATCTTGGAACACAATGTCCAGGGAGACAGACAACGGAAGAATTTTGAGGTTGATTTCTAAAAGCCTCCCAATTTTCCCATTGGTAGTGACTGTGGGATTTTTTGGAAGCTGTATGGAATGCGCTTTTTACAGTTTTCCAGTGAAACATCCAGAATGGGCATACTCAGAGCCCTTTCATAGTGTCTAGGTTAGCAGCCAAGCCTTCTCCCACTTTGATATTTTAAGCTCACTAAAGCTTTGGTTGGTAGATGAGGATGACATATCACTTTCAGTGACCTTAACAATCTCTGTATGAAAAGCACAGTATGCTGTTTTCTTTAGAAAAAGGAAAGGAAAGAAAAGTTAGTGCATGCAGTAGCAAGTCAGTGGGAAGATGCGACCTTGGAGTTTTTCAGCTAAGCAGTGGAAATGGGCTAATTAAAAGCTGTCAGTGTAAAAAATAACTTGTATGAGTTAATGTTTTAGATATTCTGCAGAAAGCTCAGGATCTCACTGGTGATCCAGCTCCTTTAAAGGTGCTCTTGAGAGACTCATTTCCAATCATGGGAATGCCATGGTAGTGTGCTCTAAAGATGTCTTTGAGGATTTTCTTGCAAGTCCTCTTGTGAGAGACATGCTAGGATGGTGTCGAGACCCAGGAACCTACTGAGGTGTGACTGTACTTTGCAGCGCTAGAGAGTTCGGGAGATCCTGAGGCTGACAAGGAAATTCATGTGCCTGATAGAATTGTCTTGAGGTCCAAGGAAAAAAGTAGTATCTCAGCAATCTAGAGTCATCAATTCCATCCTTCAAACCTTGCTATCGTCTATCTATTAATGCAAGGTACGTGCAAATGACATATATCTATCTACATCTGTTGAGAATGGATCTTAGTTTACCAGACTCAGGAAATAAACTCACAATGCTAAAGCTAATATCTAAAGCCTATTGCAAGTCTAAATAAGCAAGAAAAGCTGTGAGTGGATGCTGTAGAAAACAAAACATCATGGAACATTTTCATAGATACTTAGAAGAAAAAATAATGAGATGCTGTTAGCCTCATTGTCTCCAAGAGGCAATTTGGGATGAAAAAAAATCTCATAGATATCTCAGGATGCTCAAAATACCTGATTCATTGTACTTAAAAAGTGATAATTTATGGAAAAATCAGTGTGATAAAATGGAATGTTTTATGGGTTTCCTTTTCAAAGTAGAACCACACCTGAGTATTGTATAAAGGACTAAAGACTTCAGATAAAATGTCTGGAATTTTTTTTCCCCTGTAACATAGCATAGAAATTAATGGAAAACAACTTCTGTATTAAGGGAACAAGATCATTGTCAGTGTTGTTTTTCCTGTAATATACTCCTAAAAATCTAATATAAATATTTTGCTGTTTCCATCTTTAGATCTGCATCTGTACAAGAGATATTTAGAGCATCACATTCCTTATTTCTAATGACTTTGACAGATGTCCTTTCACTCCATAAATTCGTGCATCCATAAGTTCACGAAGATGTGGAGCCTTTTAAGTTTCAACCAGAACTGGTTTTTTTGGTTTTTTTTTTTTTACCTTTTCCATTCTTGCTATCATTACTCTAGTGCACATTGTGAGGTCAGTGGAGTTCAGGATGTAGAAAAGAGAAACCTCTGACTAATTCCTAAAGATGGCAAGCATTTCTTTTGCATTGGATGTAACAGGAAGTGCAGAGATTCTTTGTGTTTCAGATAAAAAGGACTCAGTAATTTTATGCCATTTACTAGATATTTCCAGTCATTTCCCCCATAGTTACTGCAGCCAATCAGTGTAAAGGAAAAGAAAAATAATAAAGAAAAAAAAAGGAATGAGCAATAGAGGGACCATAAAGAAAAAGTGTAAATCAAAGTGCAGAAAAAAAATCCAAAACAACGGGAGAAAAATAAAAAAAACCCCAAGGAGTAAGAAGAAGATGGAAAGAATAAGAAGCTGGTGGGGAGAAGGTTTTTCAGAACTAGCAATATGTGGAAAGAGAAAACCATTATATACAGAATTTAGAAATGCATACTAGGCAGATGTACAGCTTTGGCTTAACAGCAAGAGAGCCTGAGGCCTGACTCAGTGTTGGATTTGTATACCTCCCATATTGCTCAAAACTGAGGGTCTGAATTTACTAGCTCAATCTGCATTTAATATTTAAGTTATCGAGACTGCAACAATGAATTCTCTTATTCTCAAAACAGACACAGGGCTGTGGCACAACTCTGTTCCTACTTAGCAAGGCAATGCAGTCATGGACCCAGTCTCAGTCCACATTGGGATGAGACCAAGTCACTAAGTTTGGAATGATATTTTAGCTCATCTGTTCCTCGGTTCTGGATCATTTATATCCAGGCTTTTGCTTTGTGTTCTGTCCTCTTTTCTGTTCATTGCCTCTATGATTATGGGTATGAAGTCTGGGGACTGGGCCGGGTTGTGTTGTATCCATACTCACTTCCATTGCTGGCAAATCTTTAATCATTTGTCTCCCAAAACAGATGGAAATATTTGCTTACTACAGTCTTATGACAGGAATCTTAGAGAAAATAAATTAATTTTACTTTAGAGTGAAAGAATCACAAAAGGTTGTGCCAGTAGGAAGGAGAGTAGACATCAAAAAGTGGTGCACCAAAGAGGATTTTAGCTTGAAGGAGGCTTCAAATCTTACTTTAAATCCTATTTTGCAATAGTTTCTTGGCATGTTCATCAGCCACAGAAAAAGTTCATCAACAGCTAAGCCTTATGGCTTATTCTATGGTGCAGGAAGGGCTGTGATTAAAGCTGCTCATGTTATAAAACAGTGCACTTACAATTCAAGAAAACAATTATGTTCAGATTCAGTAGACTTGCTAACTTATTACTTTTATGTGATATATATTTTTTACTCTAAACTGCTGGAACAGTTCTAAATAGCAGATCTAAGGTAGTGTCCCTGTAGAGAGTAACTGAGCTAGGGAGGAATATTTAGCAGAAAATTCCTCTGAGACATACATGTGGGTTGTTTTTAAACTGGATTTGTTACTTAGAGGGTAAGCTACCAGTTATTCTGTTTTCTGTTAACTCACAGGGCTGTTGTTTTCCGAGCATAGAAGTCTTTATTTTTATTTGCCATTAGTCTCTGAAATAAAACAATTCCAGTTGCTTACTACTGTAGTTGCTGCTGGCAAGGAAATGAGTTTTACAAGCCATACAACTAAGTATAATAGTAATGTCTTCCTGAGACTTGCTGTTTGACACACCTTTACCTTATTTAACACTGGGGCAATGCCAACTGGGACCACCCATTCTTGGAAATATGAAGGACCAGCACAAATTGAAAAAATGTTGATTGTTGAATCATCGTGTGGTATATCCAGTTCCAATTCCTCAGGGCAACACTAAAGAGCAGCCCACATGGAATGCCACAGAGAGAAGCTCTGAGCCTGTCTGTGGCCCTTATTCAGGAAAATTTTTTTATTCAGAAATGGTGTTAATGTGTATTCTAACAGTTAGCATGTGTTTTAAAACCTTTTGACTTCAGTGGCTTTTAGACATATTCATAAGGTCTTGTGGGTAAAGGTCTAAGCCAGTAGACATCATCTTTCCCTGAAGAATTTTATGAAGCTTATGTGACCCTCTGCCAGTCTTTCCCAAGTGCTTGTTTCTGTGTCTTTCTGACACTTCTTCAGAGACATGTTACTACTCTGTGTTCAAGTATGTAAATAGGAAAGTGTTACTTTTGATTTACCCATTGTAGGATGACAAATAGTGAAATAAAAGGATACAATTAGCTCGTTATCAATATAGCTTTTGCTTAAAATAATCCAAATAATCCAAAAAGCTCTCTCAGGACAAAATGTGCCTGTAGACCAACAAGGCCTTGGTTTCAACCAGAAATTATGAGGTCATTTAATCAGATTCACAGACTTGTCACTCCTGCTGGTAATTTAATAGAAAGCACCCTTCTCTGGTTCAGCTCTCGGATACTTTTAACAGGTTCCAGCTCTAGAATAATTAACACCTTTCATAGTAGTTAATATGTTATCAGGGTATGAAACTACTGACAATTCTTACAATATATATAAGTAATCAAGCATTCAGGTACTTAAATTTGTACAGTTAGATATTAAGATTAAAAAAAATCGGGAAGGAAAACATCAGTGGATTAATGTGCCTTTAATGCACTGGTGTGAATTAAACATGCCAGTGCCACAGTTAATAATTTGGGCTATTCAGAAGGAAATTGTTGTTTTCATGAAGAAATCCAAAGAAGATAAGAGTGATGCTCATTACTGTGCATGAAAGCAATCACTGTTTCACAAAGTTACATAGGTTATGTCTTAGAAAATTTGCATTGACTTTTGGAAGAGGTTTCATAGTATGTCAAGCTCTTTTCAAAACACTGTTTATAAACAGACTTAACTGGGGTTCTGATTTTCCTTGTGGATATAAATTTCTTCTGTGAGATGAATATGCCTCTTCCAACTGCAAGATTTGTGAAATCAAAAATCTGGGATATCTGTAAATATTTCTTGGTCAAACAAATAATGATTATATACAAAACAGAAGCACAATAACACATTTTAGTCAGCCCTCCCAGACTTCAGCAGTTACAAAGAAGTCTACTGAGGTGGAAGAGAGCTGCAAGTGGTGCTGGAGCATGTCCAAAGAATGGCAACAAAG
This sequence comes from Grantiella picta, assembly GCA_013397955.1. Classification (NCBI taxonomy): domain Eukaryota; kingdom Metazoa; phylum Chordata; class Aves; order Passeriformes; family Meliphagidae; genus Grantiella; species Grantiella picta. Next base: position 105,835 of record VZRM01004627.1, read on the forward strand.
CTGGTGAAGAGTCTGGAACATGACTCTTGTAAGGAATGGCTGAGAGAGCTGTAGTTGTTTAGCTTGGGCAGAAGCAGGGTCAGGGGAGACCTTATTGCTCTCTACAACTACCTGAAAGGAGATTGTAACCAGGGGGATATCAGTTTCTTCTCACGGGTAACAAGCAGCAAGACAAGACTAGTGGCCTCAAGCCTCATGAGGGCAGGTTTGGAATGGATTTTAGGAAAAATTTCTTCGTGGAAAGAGTTGTCATGCATTGGAAGAGGCTGTCCAGGGCAGCAGTGGAGTCATTATCACTGAAAGTGTTTAGAAAATGTGTGGATATGGTACCTGAAAACATGAATTTGTGGTGAATGCTCTGAATCACCAGTTGGACCTGGTGATCTTGGAAACCTTTTCCTATCTTAATGATTCCATGATTCCATGAAAGACTCATGCAGCACTATTCTAGAGAAAGACAATGAGATTGAGCACTTGGCAAGGTCTGAAAACATTCCAGGACATTTACATTTACATTCAAGGACTACAGACTACACTTGCTAAAGCTAACACATTTTGAAAGGACTCAATGAAATTATGCGTATGCCACAATCAAAGGTTAGGATTCAGGATGAAAGCTAACATGGCAGATGATTATCCAACACATGCCTATGCTCAAATTCTTACACCTTTATTTGGTATTTACATGTGGTATTTACCACTATCACAGATAAGGTATTGAACTACAGTGGCAGAACAACTGAATGGCAGATATTGGCAATACTTGAGATAGTTTATAATGTTTTCCTATGGTATTCTCCATGCTAAGAGGTATGAATATATCTGAATTTACAGCTAGAGAAAAGAGTCTGCTACATGGCTAATCTCTTAATTTTTGAGATTGCTCTGACAGATATTCATTACAGATACTGGGTCTTTGTATTCCACTAATGACATAATACCATAAAGAACAACATTTAGCATGGAATCATACCACAAAGCTTCATTTAAATTATGAGGGAAAAAAATCCCCATATTCTGCAAGTTAGTAGGTTTTCCTTATGTTTTTTCTTCTCAGTGTAACTGTACAAATTTATGTAACATGTCACTAAAATACATATAACCTTGACTTCTTTATGAAAGGTAATCAGTAGTGAAAATACAGTAAAAATTATAGAAAAAACATGCAGTCACTCAAGCCAATAAATAATATTTAATTCCAAACCGTGACTTCTAAAAATGAAGCAATATAAACATACTAATTTAAACATTTTGCCTGAAGGAGAGATGATCTTCCCTTATGTAATAATACTGCTGGGACTCCAAGAAGGGAACTCTTTGCTATTATTTATAATTTTCTCCAACTAAAAAAACATAATGTAGGGCAGAAATACCACAGAGCTGTAGAACTCCCAGGTAATTGGGGAGAGGTACTAATGCTGTGGGTGGATGGAAACCTTGGTGAATGGACTGCAGTTATTGGACCTTCATAAGTTCATTTATGTTAGTGGCAGACACTCAAGAACATATATGCTTTGTGTATCACATCTGAAAGACACATTGCAGGTTTTGCTTATCTCTGTATCAGTTTGGCAAATCTTAATTTATGCATGAATAAAAGGGTCCTTTGTCTGAGAATAAAAGGCAGCAGGAGACAATGAGGTATTTTATTATTCTCTCATCACCTTAGTTCTCTCCCTGTATTTCCAAGGGAACAATTCATGTGGAACAAACATGTGCAGAGAACACAAGATCCACATAAAAGGGCACCAAGCATCCTGTTTGTGAATAGTTGTCATGTAGCTGCAGCCAGCTGCCAGCATGTAATGATGATTTATGCTTTGGCTACCATTTGCTTGGCTTACTTGTGATTGGCTTTTAATCCTGACTAGATGGAACGAATGAGTTGCTTTCAAAAAACATGGCACTTGCAATGAGCAGTTGTTAATGCTTTTCCTAATCCATCCATCAGCTGAAGAACTCTAATCAATCTGGTTCTAACACTGGTGAGCAAAACTTACAGAAAGTGTAGGTGGGCAGCAGAATGCAGCTCTAAGGTGCATATTTGGGCTAGAGGAGACACAGCCATGCCAGGTAGTCATGCTGATTTTTCTATAGTGCTTACAGAAGCTCTGATCAAGAGAGATGTTTAGAAGGATACTTTGTCTTGCCAAGAGTATAATAGACAGTAAAGAAAAGAAGGAAAATTCTGACAAAGAGAATGTGTCATTGGCAATCATCTAGGCTTAAGACCTATGAAATCTGTTTGCGTGAGGCCTCTGCTTAAATGGCCAGAAATAGCTACATGTAATTACCAAGTTTTCAGTTGAATAATTTGGCAAGCTTACGAAACATGTGCAGAGGGTTTCCATCGTCTCATGTGGTCCCTGCGCTTGCGAAGGGTGAGAAACACTTAAACTGAAACAGTCCTGATGTATAGGTTCTCTGCTGGACCAGCATTTTCAACTGAGTTTCCAAGGGTCAATTACATTTGAGTTGGGAAGTTATGCTAATTAATTCCTAGCCAACATGGCTTCTTGGCTTACAAAAGAGAGCAAACAAAGCAGAGAGAAGAAAAACCTTAATGAGCAGAGTGTTACAAATTAAAAAAAAAACAACAAAACAAACCAACAAATCTTTAAATGCCTTATAAAGTTCAAGTGTTGTTCCTGTGAATAAAAGGCCTTGGGAAAGACACTTTCTACCCATGTGGCAGAGTAGCATTGAATGTCTATTACTGAACTCTCTGTGACCCATAAAAAAAGTGCCTAGAATACAGTACCAGGCAACTGACCTAAAAATAACACTTACAGTATGTATAATACATGTTAACTGTGATCTGAAAAACAGCATGGAGGGAAAGGATTTGTAATCCTTTTAATTGCCTTTTTTTTTTTTTTTTTAGCATGGGTGTTATAAGAATTCCTCAGAGTTAAAAATTAATTTAAAGGCTTCAAGATGTTTCACTGGATTTTTCTTCCTGAATGTCAAGTGAACTACATGTGTAATTCTGTTTTTTAGTGTATATAACCTCCACTTTTTTAGGCTTTTTAATTCCTCCCTTTCCCAACACTTTTAAATAGAAAGAGGAAAAATCTTCCTCTCTCTTCTGTCCTGGAAAAGTTTACAAAAAATACAATTCCAAATATCATGGTAAAGCTTCATACTAAATTTAAATGGAAAGTTATAAACAATCAATGTCATTATTTTCATGCAAGATTGTAGGTTGAATGCAGCAAATAATAGAATATCATGCACATGTGTGTGTGTCCTCAGTGAACAGTTTTAGTGGGTGGAAGTGCCTACTGTATAGGTAATTAACATCTACTTCCAATTTTTTTCCCAGAAACCAATGACTGACCACATAATGAGGAACTTTTAAGTCACCATTTCTCGGGTCAGGACTCTGTGTCCCACTTTGTCTTAAGCAAAACATGGAAGTAGCCAGCTGAGTTTACTATTTAGGAAAAAATCCATTAAATAATTCACCACATAAAGTTTTATGAATAAGAATTACTGAGAGACAGAGAATTACTGAAAGGCTACTTTAAGTTTCCTTTTTGGCATATTTGGAAAGACCCCAAATATGAGTTCTGAGAGGCTCAGAGAAAAACCATTTATGACTTCTCAGTTGAGAATATGCAGAAATTGTAATGGTCTAAGGTTGATGTTTTTTATCAGTTACAAGTGAAATTATTTTTCCAATAAACTGAGAAGACTTATGTAATTTGCATTGAAGTCAGCTACCTTCATCAGCAGCTACTTGATTACAGGGAATTTTTAAGAAAAATGTAGAAAAAATATGGAAACACTGCTGAACTTTGAAAATTACTTATATGAAGCAGCTTAGATTTGTCAAGATTCTCTTTATATACCACCCTGAAATGTTCTAGAAAGTGTGAAGTACTGTGAGAAGTCATAGTAGATAACACATATGTTTACTTACTAGACTAATTCAGTATATAGTAATTCTTTTATATTGTAACAATAAATTGGAGACAGAATAAGATAAAGTTCAATCCATTAAAAAGTGCTGCTCATAGGAAAGTTGAAATAAAACAATAATAAATAAAAGTTAACAAAACCAACATGAAATTTTATTATTAAAATCTAGGTGAAACTGAGGTATAGACACACACATATGTGTCAGTTTTTGTTTGTTGTTTCTTTAAAAAATAATTAAAAATTGGTTGAATATAGCTTTTGGTACTATACTCAAATATTGCAAATCCAGAGACCACTATGAAAAGCTGAAATTGTTGGGTTACAGATCTCATCTCTATTCCAGACAAAAAGCAGAAAAAATATTTTCCAGTTTTTTCTTTTCTCTTTAGATAATCTTTCTATTTCAAAAAGATTTCTTAGGGAAAAAAAAAAGTGGACATATCCTGTCTCAGTTTTGTATAAGTTCATGTCAAAAGTTATGGACTGATTTTAACAGAGCATCATTGTTTCGTGTTCAGTTTCTAGATGAATGATATAATATAATTGTTAATTGGAAAATTTAAAACAGAATCTTGTTGGAAGGCACCTGAACAAATTCAGATACAACAAATATTTATGCTTTAAAAATGTTTTAACTTTTGGGCAACACTTTATAAAAATCTCTTCATAAACTTAAACTATTTTAAAAATTGAACTAAAGATGGGAGGAATAGAAGGTAATAGTTGCAGAAGAAAATATTTTTTTGAAAGAAGTGGCAGATCTCATGATGACTTCAATTGTACTGGAGCTAAAGAATAAGTCATTGTTTTGTTTTTAGATGATTGAAGAGAAAAATAATTTCTTCTTCCTATTTACTTGATATCAGATATTTCAAAAACTTCTTTCCTAGAATTCTGTGTTTAAAAGGGTTCATTTTTGCTTTTTCCTTCTGGTGTTTTTATCTCTTTTTTTGACTTATGAACAAAGAGCTGGTTGATCTTTGTGCAGGCTTAATGGTAGGATGTTCCAGGGTTTTATGTGGCTGGTAGGTTTTCTTGGGACACAGCAAGCCCTTTCAGGCTTGCAGTCATGAACAACTTCAATGGCCAAAAGGCAATTAATTACCTCAAGATGAGAAGGCCTTTTTCACTAGCATTTGAAAAATTAGCAAATATAGCTAATTAACTTCATCTTTCTGTCAGTCTGTCCTGCTGTCAATCCACTTGAAACTAAGCACTATTTTAGGCTCTTAAACTAAATCGTTGTTCTTGTTGATTGCTTCTGACTATATGTATGATAAAAGTAAATTTGTTGTCAGAGTAATCACTCTTATAAATAGGAGTCATTAACAGGGTCATTCAGTAGGTATTCCTGGTGTAGCTCTGGGGAAATTAGGGTCTCCTGAAATGTGGCACTGCTCAAAGTGAGCAAGTGTGATAGAATATGTGGCTGGGTGTTCATGAAGTTTATGTGGCTTTGTGTAAATTCCTCAAGTGTATCCCCATTGCTTTGTGTGAAACACCTGTAACATACTGGCACAGAGGAGTAGTAGCAAGTACCTGTACGGGAGATACTTAGCAGCAAATCTAAAAATAAGTGAAAAAGCTTAAAAAATCAGACTTCACAGAATGGCAGCTTTTATTTTGAGGATGGTTATGTCCTACCAATCACTATTCACCTGATTTAGAGGGTGAAACAGGGTATGCATGTAAATGTCACTGTGAAAAAAATTGGTGCCAAAATTATCTGAGCTGATAAATAAAATGAGACTGCTCAATGCAGATAATTTTTAGATTAATAAAATATTCATCATTACATTACTGAGATCAGTGATGTTCTTCTTCTCTTTGCCATGTGCCACACTTGCTGTAATATACATGCTGTGTAAAATCCTGGTCTGGAGTAGGGACTGCCATCTAGTATGAGATATTGTATGGGGGGTGAAGAGCTCTAGTTTTCTGCTGAACTTTGTCTATCTCTTAAACATTCCTGGGTAAAATCCTTTAGTCCTTCAAATCATTATTTCTCTTTTGACACTTGTCTAACATGTTTGGCTCTTTCTTAGGGGTTTAAGCAGTGGAATGTATGAGGCACATGGATTCCCCATCACACAGCCTAAGCACAATGTACAGAGCCTTGCAACAGCAGCAACAATATGTAGTGAGTGCTATTAATTACATCTGGTAATATATATAACAAACTGGACAATCCAGTCCCTCAAAGAGTTCTGTTCATTCTAGTGGGAATATGAACACATGTGAGCTGACAGGATTGTGGTTCAAGTCTGTAGGGCCAGTAAGTCTGATTGCAAAATATAAAACAAACATGCAGCCAGAATTCTCTATCCACATTGCCTATGCACTGAGTTACTTAAAACATTTTCAACAATTATTTGTGCTACAGATGGCTTTTAAAACAACACATTGTTCTCCTTCTAGTGTTTAAGTGCTTCAGATATCCCTTGGACAAGTGCAGATAATTAATTAAAGCAAAGATTTCCCAGAGTCTCTTGAAAGCACACTTGTCAGGCAATCTTTACTATTATTCTAATCTCCATTGTTTCACAGGTTGTTTATGTTAATCTTCTCCTGCCCTTTTTACTGTTCCAGGCAATTTTGTGGCAGAATTGAAAGTGGAGGAGGCTGAGACAGACAGCATGAGGCATGACAGCCGCTCAAGCTCTCCTAGCTTGTGTATGGTTTTATGTGCTTCTAATTATGAATGTGTGGGAGTTTTGTCAAAAAAAGCTGGGCGTGTGGTTCCTTTTGTTCTTCTGTGTCTGTTGTGGTTTATATTTTAAATGGGACACAAATGTGATTTATAGTGCATGGCATGATGCAGCTAGGGAAAATTGGTCTTTTCCAGGCAACACAAACATGAGCAGGAGAAAGAGTGCACGTGAACAGTATGTTCCTCTCAGTGGAGAAGAAACACTCCACTAAAGCTCACAGAGAGTGTAAACAACATGTGAGAAGCCCTCTTCAAAAAAGGAGAAAAAAAGTCAATGGCTTACTTCCACTGCATCTAAAAATACACATCATTGAAAGGCAGAGCTGTGAGAGATCAAAGACAAAAGGCTTTCAGCAGAGTCACTCTGAAGTGTGAAAAGCACCAAGATGGCATGGAAAGTACTGTATACTGACCAGCAATGCACGTGCCATAACACCTTTGTTACTTTCTGGAGAGCCCAGTGCTGGGTACTGCAGCTCTAAGTGATCCTGCAAGAAGATTCACACAAAGTCCTGCCCAGCTCCCTGCAAAATGTGGAAAAATTGTTTCCAGGCTCACAGTCACTTATCAGCTGATATGACAGGAGGATGCACAATGGTGACAGGCCTGAAAATGTCATTATTAAAGTGGCTGGTAATGAAGAACACCTAATGTTTAATTCAATGAAATTAAAGTATGCAGAAATATATTGGAAGGCTCGATAGTTATACAACTTCTAGTTCCTGATATATATTCTCAGAACAACTGTAAATGAAGCTACAAGAAATCTGATGGGACCCACTGGTTTTTGTCTCTTTAAGTAAATGTTGCAATAAGGTACAGTATCTGAAGTTCAAACTTGTAGTTCAGAGGTGATCATCCCAAGCCAGGTTTTGGAAATGGCCAGCCTTACCCTACTCCTAAAGACTTTAAATTACCTCGAAATTTCCTTCAAAAAGACAGTTCAAGCTGCTTATTTTACTACTGGTAATTAGATAATGAACAATGCATGAACCTGAAATGAAACACAGAGATAATTTGTGGGAAGAATGAATACGTAGCTATATAACCCAAAGGACAAAGATAGGAACCAAACATTTAATTAAAAGCAGTTCTTCTGAAGATAACACTTTATAGTAAATGTCTGAACTCTGCAAAGCTCAGTCAGTGGGTGGCAGGTTGTGTACAGAGGCATTTTTATCTCTGTTTTAGTATGAAGCATGATCTTGCAATGGTTAATAAAAAAGCTTCAGGGTGTTTGGATTCTCCCTGGACTGTGTGTTTGGGAAGGACAAGACTCGATCTGTGGATAACTCCCAGCCTTGGGAAAACTACAGTCCTATTTCTAAATCCTTTAGCTCAGGGCTAAGGAAAAAGAGAATGAAGAAAAATGTGGTTTCAAATGAAATTTGTTTCTTGAGTGTGGCAGTAAAAAATAAACAAGCAGTGCTACAAGTATATACTGTCTGCAATCTGCATTATATTTGCACACAGGAAAAGGCAGGGAAATAGTTTGGTGGTTAAAACAGAGAGAAAAGTGAAAACCTATGTGAGAAAAAGTAGAACTTTTTCGAAGTGTGTGGATTTTGATCCTAAGAAGAGACCTGTTCTTTAGCAACAGAAGTATCTATAAAGGCTTTCTAGAATTTTGCTCGGCTCCTTGTGCCGAGTGTCCCCTACCTCATTACAAACACACAACAAAATGCTGTGCTATGACAAGAAAACTAAAACCACTTCTGCCTCAGGGTATGCATGCTTTATTTTACTGCATTATAGTGCTTCATGCCTGATGTTTCATCCACTTACTTAAATCGTTCACAAAACATTTGATTTGTGTGCATTAATGCAAAACACACTCAACTGGAAGTTTCATGCATTCTTACTCTCCCTATTTCAGGTATTTACTGTTTACAGCTGTGGAAATTTTGTACTTTGGCACCTTTAAATTCTGCAGTCTAATAACTTTTAGATTTTAAACAGACTGATTTAAACAAACAGGCCTTTTATATATATATATATGAATATATATATATGTATGAGTTTTTAGGGTAGCTTGAAGTATGAAAAGTTACAGTCTTCTTTGTTTAAGGTGGTAGCCAAGGTAAATGGCTTACAAGCACAGCTTGTTAACTCAAAATTTCAGAACTTCTAATAGCAAAAGGAATATTGGACATATTTGCCTCTTCTCTTAAAAACCCACTAACCCTATTAAAATTCTTTAATATTAATGAGAGTAGGAAGATCCTCTGTGAAATAGGAAATTACTTGTCAGGCAATCTTTGGCCTATCTGTGGCCTTTCTTGGTCTTCTATTCATTTGCAGAATTTGATTTTCAAATCAGCACAGATATCTGCAACTGCATATCTACTTCAGAGTTTCTAAGCAGGGTAAAATCAGTTGTTTTCTGGGATAATGTTTTAGCCCAACTCGGCATATACTATATTTCATTTGTGGCACATTTAAAGTGGGGATGGACGTAATTTGCCTTTGCAAAGATGCCACTGAATCCAATAAATTTATGTGTAGTTGCATTGGGAGTGAGCTCAGCCCATGTATTTTATGCTTTTTTTCAGAATTATATTGGCAGAGTATTTTAGAATGAATCTAAGGGTAATATTTCCAGTAATGCTGTTTATTGCAATAGTCATTGTCTTGTGCCCACAGAATGCTGCATCTCTTCCCCAACAAATTCCCTGTCAAGTAAAGTTCTGAGGTGCTCAAGTCACATTTCCCTGAAACCAAGTAAACACCAATGGAACTCCTTAAACTCCAAAGCTGTGTTTTAAACTGAAAACATGCAATTTAAAAATGCAGAACAGAAAACTTTTAAAATCACAGCTGTGCAGTGAGAGGTGGGATAATGCTTTCCCACAGGTGCTGTGTATGCCTGCGGGGCAAGGGGGAAGGATGGATTGCTCCAATCTTGTTCCCTGTCCAGACACCTGCCGTGCTGCCATGCAGCCTGCCCTGTGCCCCCAGGAAAGGCCCTTCTCTGCTCAAGGCTGGTTTTTCCCCTGCTCCCACTCCTCCCCAGACAACCCACAGTGTGCCCACAGGTGACGCTTCGCTAGGCTGCCCAGCTCGAACATGGCTACTCCGTCTGGAAGCTTCCAGGGGCTGGAGTGTCTGCTGTCAGGGCAAGACCACCAGGACATTTTCTGCTTCTCTTCTCAGCTGTGTGTTGGGCTACACGCTGCCACTGAAACCCGACTCTGTCCTCCTGAGCTCCTGAATCCTGTTGTCCTTCATCTCTGTTTCTGGCTTGTTCTATCTACCAGACAGCACCCTCACCTTGCATTTTGTGGCATTTTACTATTTTCCTTTGATGCCAATCTTTTAATCCACTTTTCATTTTGCTTTTTTATTGTTGTTTTCTCCTTTTTTTTTTTGGCACATACCCGGGGATTTGTTTTCCCCTCCATTGGCCATCTGGTGTCTATCCATTATCACCTTTTGGAAAAGTGCCTGATTTTCATCGGGCCAGAGTCTGTTTAGTTTGAGCTCTCTGTAGACTGAATTCCTGGAACTTGAATTAGCTTGTGAGTTTTGATTGCGGGGAACTGAGGGGTTATTTTGAGACCTGTACTGCAACATGGAAGGCAATGTAATTACATAGAAATAGGAGAGATCATGAACTTAAATCCATCTTTTAGACATTTAATTTCTGCTGGAGTGAGTATATGGTGGTTTTTAATGGAAATGTAAAATACAGATGAAAACTAATACGCAAGGGAAAGAAAATCAGCGATGCAACAAACTGAGGATGATTGCATAACAAATAATAAAGCTAACATGGCCCTTTTTGGAAAAACTCATGCTTTGATCCACCATTATGTTTATCTTGAAAATGTATTGTTTATCTAACAGAGTATGTGGTTGGCTTCTGAGGTCACTGTCATATGGTGAAAAGTCCAGTTTGCTGTGAGTAGGAACATTAGGAAAAACCTTGTAGGTCAGCCAGGATAAAGTGGAGAGTCAAACTATTGCACACTTTCCCTAGAATAAATGACTAGTTACAGGTCAGCACGTGCATGAGGATTCCTGGCAGTTAGAGAAGGTCACCATCTGTTAAAGGAAAAAACAAGTACAAAATTAAATAAATGAGGTTAATCACCTTTTCTCAGAGGAGCCCAGTTTTCCCTCAGAACATTAGGGATTAGATTTAAGATTGCTGAACACTGCACAGTAGGGAAAATCTTTTACTTGAATAAAGTCAGCAAGTAACGTGAAACCCAGGCTTTAGAATACAAAATTTCAATAAAATTGAGCATAAAAACATAAATATCTAATAGGCTTTGAACTAGTGGGATTTAGGGATGAATTCATGTGTCCAGTTTAATGGTATCTAACAGACAGATATACCAAGGATTCCTTCAGAGCTGGTGAAGGACCTTGACTTTTTCCAGAGAAGATGATTTTTGAACACTCTCAAAAGGATATCAATTGCACTCAAGTAACTGAGTGCAACTCAAGCTCATGTATCTGTTAATGCCCATCATGATGAATACTTTTTTATTCTTCATTGACTGGAGGAAGAATTCAAATATTGGTTCTCTATGACTCGGAAGTCAATAATTAGGGATTAGTAGATGCCCAATGTAGTTAATAGATGTGGTAAGCATCTGGCAATGTACCACTCTAAATTTTATACTTCTACAGAACCTACAGAAAAAAAAAGAGTATTTTTCAATGAGTATTCTTCCTTGAAAGATTAAAAAAGTTTTTTACAGAGCTGATTTTTCCTTTTCTAAACTCTTATTGATTTCACCTCACTTTTAGTTGTAGCTGTGGGTTTCAGATGAAGTGATTCCCTTGGGTTCCTTTCCCAAGAAATTAGAAACAATATATACCTTACAGAGACTTTTTAATATATGGCCTGTATAATGGAGTAACCATAACGTCACTGCACATTGCCCTATTTGCTATACCTGACAAGGCAAAAATAATGAGCATATTACTTCATCTGAGTAGTTTAGTTACCCTTTAGTTACCCTTCACCTTCTGCTTGCCTAAGAGCTTTTTCTGTATGTAGGTAAAATTCTCATGGAAATCAATTTAGTGGAAGTTCCTTAAATCCTTTGAGGATATAAACAGTCTTGACTGTCACACAACTACATGATTTTCAGGCTGCTCTTATAAATATAGATCAGTTAAGTAATATTTTTGGAAAAATAAGCAAAATTGAAATAAGGTACCTGGTGAGGGCTCCACAATACATTGGCATAGTAGGAGTTCCAAATAATGACTTTACAGTTTCTTCTTGGAGAAATTAACACATAATTTCTATTTATTTCTATTTAGGATAGAAACCACAGTATACAAATAATCTCCTCATAATTCCCGTACTGATTTGTGAATTCTATTAAAAATTTCAGATCCTTAGTCAGTACTGTCTGGATCAAGCCATTTGTCCAGCTGCTAATGTTGCTGGGATTTTTCATGTGATGGAGGATGGCTTTGTGTGTGACCAGCCTCCAGAGTACACCACCGAGTTTATCTGAAAGATACTCTGTCCGTCACTACATTGCTCAAGGAAGGACAGAAAATGGTGAGAGGAGTAAGAACTACTGGCAAGGTTGCATATGGCAGAGAACATTACTGCTAACAAAGCTGTCTGTGAAAATCAGCAGTTCACTGACCAGCATCAACAGGCCTGTCTGACTATGAGTAATATCTGTGTCTCTGCACATGAAAGAAATTTTGAGTGAAGACTGACAGCATTTCTATTCATTTCATTGCTCAGTATTAGTAATGAGTTGTTAATCACTTAATTCTAGAAAACTTATATTTTATAGATGTCCTAGATTTTGGGTTGAATCTCTCCTTTAACATGTAATGTTCTTTAATCCTATAATTTACTTTATTTACTTATAAATTTCTGGCTAGAGCTATTGTGTCAAGTGTATTGTTTGGACTGTATTAGGCTTCTTTTTTTCAGTAGGATGACTGTACTGAGGAATAATTTATCAGTGTGCCCCTTTGGTATTTTCTCCATAAGTTCTAGGAATATGAATGGGGTCTTTAGTTGAATCCACATCCACACAATCGTGGATTCTTTAGGCTAGGTCTTATGGATGCTAGACTGACATACTACATTTGGCTGCCAGGGTTTCATGCTGCTGTCCAAGAGCTTCTTGAGAATGGTTGCAATTTTCTCTTAATAGTATTTTTGCCACACTCCTTATACCAATGCCTTCCAGCTTTATTTTGCCTTTGTGGCTAACAATTCCAGAAAAATAGGAAAGACTTCTGTGGGGCTGAGCATTTGTTCAGGTTCAGCCTTTCATTCCACACGTCTCTTGTAGTGCAAGAAATGGAGCAAAGGTCATGTCCACTTTAATTTGTCTTGCTTACTGTACAATTTTCTCATCTAGCCTGCTGTACGACAAGCAATAAGGGCTTTAGTTATGGATATGAAACTGCAATAATTTACAAACCTACAAAATCCCTCAGAGGCCAGTTGTATTCTATTATCTCAAATTAATTCTTTCCAACTAATAGGCTCTGTGAAAAGAAACCCTGAAGCTATAGAAGTTCCAACAGCTGATTTTCCTGCCCTGGTTTTAATGATCAATATTATTCATAACCCTGTGACTCACTGCCCAGTCCTCCACAGGCTCTGGTCCATGCACTCCTAATTTGTGTCCTGACATCTGTATCCTTGTGCCCATAACACTCTGCTCCCATGAAATGAACTTACATCAACTCAAGTGCTGTCAGGGAGATTTCACAGTATCAGAAGCAAGATTTGATCCAGTAAAAATAATATGAGGTTGTTGAAACTAATTGTTTATTTTACTTATGAATATAAAAAAAGACCTATTTTTAGGCCCTGTAATTGCTGCTACCACTAGGAACATAATCAATATTCAGATTCATAGAAACACAGATATGTGTCATTAGCTGCTTGCGGAGAGGAGCCTAAGAATTAATAGAAAATGATACATCTTCAAATATAGTGCCAATTAAAAACTCTTAGTTGTGACACATGTTGCAGGAACATTTTTTTAGAGGTCAATTGCTACAATCCCAAAAAGCTGAGCTGTGGAAACAGCACCCCCTGCCCCAAAATACCTTACTCATACAAATGAATTTCATTGTTTGGTTACTACAAGAACCACGCAATGGTTTTGAGGCACACCCTGTTCTTTAGGAACTGACAGCTCCTCTGCAAACTTTGGCAGGATTTCAGGTAATTTTATGTAATCCCCATCACTTCTTGCACCACAAGATTGAAATGTGGTCGAATGTTTTTTGGTTGTTTTTTAGTTTTTAAATTTCCAGTCTCCAGTTCTTTCTTATAGTATTGGAGTCACTTTTATTAAAGTTAGGCGTCACTCCAGGAAATTATAACTATTTTGCCCACAAGAAAGTTTCAGATGACATGCTTACTTAAAACAGTTTTGTTTATATTCCAGAATGCTTGATTCCCTTTAACAAATGAACTTAGTAAATGGAAACACAATTTCCCCCTCCTCTTTTTATATCTGTTTATTCAAATTCTTGAAGGCTGTAGCACATAGCTTCTTGTCATAGATACTAAGTGAGCAAACCAGGAAGGTTGCCCTCCTAGCCTTGCTATTTGTGAATAGAGAAGAGCTTGTAGGGGCTGTGATGCTAGGTGGCTGTCTTGGCCACAATGATATTGAAACGATTTGCTTTAATGTGTTTAGTGTAAGGAGAAAAAACTAGAGCAGATTTGCCACCCTGGGCTTCAGGAGACCTAACTTTAAGATGTTCAAGACACCCTTTAGTGGACCATCCTGAGAATTTACTTTTGAGGACTTACGAGTTTGTGAGTGCAGGTCTGTCTTTAAGAACCACCTTTCAGAAGCACAGGAGCAGGTAATCCTATTACAGTGTAAGTGAAGCACGTGGGGCAAAAGACCCCCTTGGCTGAATAGGGAGCTCCTCATGGAGCTCAAGAGGAAAAGAAAACCATATTACCTGTGGAAGTAAGGTCAGGCTTTGCAGGAAAGTTAAGGAGCCGTGGTTCATATATGCAGGGAAAAGACACAAAAGGCTGAAGTTCAGTTAGGGTTGCGACTGATTAGTGCTCTGTCAGACAGTAAGAAAGGCTTTTAAAAGTATGTTAATAACAAAAGGACATCTAAAGAAAACATTGGACCAATACTTGTTGAAGATAGTTAGCTGACTGCTAGGGATGAATAAAAAGTGAAGGCATTCAATGTGGATTTTGCTTCAATCTTTAAAAATACCGATAGATCTGGGGCTTCCCAATTCCCTGTGTCAGTGGAGCGCAAGTGCAGGAACTGTGAATTTCCATTTGTGGACCCTGAGATTGTGAGGGACCATCTGTATCAGCTGAATGTTCTCAAGTTCATGGGGCTTTGTGGGTTTCATTCCAGAATGCTGAGGGAGCTAGTGAATATCGTGGCAGGACATATCTTTATAATTTATTAAAGGTCTTGGTGGTTCCTGCTGACTGAAAGAAAGCTAGTGTTATTCCAATTTACAAAAAAAATGTGAGGGAAAAGCCAGGGAACATGTAATGGTTTAGGAATGGTACTGCCCATTTCAGTGCCCCATCAAGGCTCTCCAAACCATAGGCAGTTCTCTCACTCCTTTGCTTTCCCTCCCCCTCCCAGCTGTGGTGGGGTAGAGTGGAGAATTGAAGGTACAAAAGATAAAACTCACTGGTCAAGGTAAGAGTAATTTACTGAAAACAACAATGAGATAAAAGAATCGGTAACAGCAGCAAAATTAATGACAAAAGTGTACAAAAGAGAGTGATTCTCATTCTTTTGTACAAATTATGCCAAAATGCATAATATGTGGAGCCCATAGCATGACTGCAGCCATGTTGCCCAGAGCAAAAAAAGAGGCCTTTCTTCTGGAAAGTGACTCCTTTCCTCCTGCCTCTGGCAATGAGGTAGTGTAGAATAACCTCTGGGTCCTAGCCATGCCCCCTGCTGGCTACTAAAAAAATTAACTCTGTCCTGGCCGGAACCAAGGCACAGCTATAGACCTGTTTCTTAGTCTAATTTGAGTCCCTGGAAAAGTTATGTAGAACATTATACTAGGTACTATTAAAACACAAGTGACAAACAATGCAATCATCAGATTGGTTCACAAAGGGAACTGTTTTATTTGTTTTAACTGTTTGGTTAGTTTGCTATGGTAAGGTCCATCTTGTGGAGGAAGGGGAGACATGGATGTAATTTTTGTGGATTTTCGTTAGGCTTTAGATACAGTTAAGGAAACTTTCCTTTCCTGCCACCCAGGAGCCGCTCTGGCAGTCACACCTGGACCACCTGAGCTGGGACTGAAGACCTTTTCAGTGGGTGGCTTCAGTGAGATTCTAAGTGCCCTGTAAACTCCCTACACATGCCACACCCACACCATCAGACAAGATTTCCTTATTGACTCAACATCTTGTTTTCCATAGTAGAATCTCAGACACCTTGGTCTTTAAATTAATTTAATCTTGGTGCAATAATTCAATAACAAAATAACAGTTCATGCTGGGTGCCTCCAACGAGGGATCCTGAACAAAGAAAACCCTGGATTTTATACCATCATGAGTATAAGCTTGCAAGAGTCTGGGGTCCTTAGCTCCTGTTGTGTCTCTGAGTGTTGGTCCCCTGGCTGCAGGTCCCCATGCCCTTTGTTAAGCAAAGGTCAGCAGTGTGGGGCCTCTTGCCTGGAGTTCCTGTCACCCAGAATCCAATCTGCGGCTTCACTGCTGCTGCACCCAGAGCTATCTGCACTGAATCTATTCCTCAACCATACTGTCCCTCAGAACATCCTTCTATACAAGTTGTCCAGCTGTGGGATGAGCAGGTTCATGGTGTGCTGGGTGAAGAACTGGCTGAGGGACTGAACCCAAAGTGTTGTAGTGAATGGGGCTACATCTGGTTGGTGCCTGGTCACACCAGTGGTGTTCCTCAGGGCTCCACTCCAGGGTCAGTTCTGTTCAATGTGTTTATCCACCATCTGGATGCAGCAGGTGAATGCAACGCTGCCAAGTTTGCTGGTGCCAATCTCAGAGGTGTTGTAGAATCCCTGAAGGAACAAGAGGCCTTGCAGAGAGATCTAGATTGATTGGATTCAACAATCATTAATGGCATGAAATTTAACATGTCCAAATGCTGGATTATGCAGCTGGGATGGAGTAGCACTGGGCACAGGGATAAACTGGGAGAGGCATGGCTGGACAGCTGCAGAGAGGGATGTGGGGCTGGAGGGCTCAGTGTGAGTCAGCAGTGCCCAGGCAGCCCTGAGGGCAAACCCATCCCAGAGAACTGATCCTGGCACAGCCAACCCTGAGAGGGAATGATCCTGGCACAACCAGCCAGAGAGGGAATGATCCTGACACAGCCAACCCAGAGAAGGAATGATCCTGGCATAGCCAGCCAGAGAGGGAATGATCCTGGCACAACCAGCCAGAGAGGGAATGATCCCGCTGGGCTCAGCCTTGGGGCAGTCCTGCTGGGCACTGCAGGTGGGAAAGGATGGGAAGGTCCTTCAGTGCATCCCAAGCAGGGAAACAAAGCTGGTGGGAGGGCTGGGAAACATGTCCTGGAGAGTAATGGAGGAGCTTGTCTTATCTAGTTCAGAGAAAAGGATGCTGAGGGGTGATCTCACTGCGCTCTGCAGCTTCCTGAGGAGAGGAAGGGCACAGGGAGGTGCTGAGCACCTCTCCCTGGTATGCAGTGACAGGATGTGTGGGAATGATTCAAAGCTGTGCTGGAGGAGGTTTAGACTGGACATTATGAAGCAGTCAAACTTTGGAACAGGCTTCCTAGTGAGGTGGTCAGTGCCCTCAGCCTGTCAGTGTTTACAAGGCATTAGGACGATGCCCATAATAACATAGTTTAGCTTCTGGGCTAGGGAGCAGTTCAGCTTTGTGAATCAGGAGTAATTCTACAGAAACCAGTTATTTTATCTTGGTTCTATTCATTTCTAAAGAAGGAGAAACAGATCTAACTTACCTAATGACTAAAGAAAGCATTTTAATAAACATGTAAGGTATTCTATGACTATATGATTTGTATAAGCAGATTTAAGTTAGACACAGCACCTGGTGTAAGCAAGAAAAATGCCATTTTGGAATCCAGGTGCAGTCTTATAAACACTGGTTCTGTAATATTAATAGTTTGAGCCTGTTTTATATCCCTCTAGCAAGAAACAAATTTTCTAGAAATCATGGGAAACCTCAGAAAAGAGAACAGAGATTAGAGATAGATCCCTGGTACAGGTGGCATGCTACTAGCCTTTTCCAACATTAAAATTTTCTTGTCTTCAGTAATTCCCATAATTATAAGAGAAAGTATTATTTAAACCATATCAAGCCTTTTTCTTCAGTGGAATCTATGTTGTCTGAAACTGGAGGCTGGTGTGTGGTAGTCAAATGGATTCACACACAGTTACAAATTTGGTGTAAAGCTCAGGAATCACTCATTTAGTTATAATACTGATTCTGATCAAATTTCTACTGAAATTTTACACATTAGTCGAGAATGTTTGATTCTTAGAAAAGATACTAGAGCTACAGATCAAGGTGATTTTATTTCTTTGTCCACAGGTTTTGCCAATGTCATAAGGTGTGGAAAAAAATCTAGCACATCCAGTCCCTGGATCTGATTCAGCTCATATTTGTAGACAGAGTTATATATGCATGTGGTGATGCAATACTCTACAAAAATATATGACTTGATGTTGGAAAATTAATATAAGCAGTAAACTTACCTGCCAGTATTCCTGACAGGCTATGTAAATGTTTCTAGGATTATAAAGGCAACAGTTTACTGACATAAATAATGTATTTGATGCATCTCCAGATGAATTAAAGCAGGGTCTGAAGACCTTCATTGGGGAATTAATCTTTCAGATTCAGACACCTAGATTTAGGTGGTTATATATAGGTGTCTGCATGTACACTTACAGTTGTATCACAGACAGTGGGGCTCTAGTGCATACCTTAGAGTTGACCCTAGCAATTCAAGCCACAGTATAAGCTTATATGCCTTCAAATACCTTCTTAATAGATTCCTCAGTTCCTTTGCAATATCAGTTCACATTCCAAACATTTTCCTTCGGCTATTCACAGGCCATGAACCTGGATCCAGTGAATATGCTATGGAAAGAAGGGAACATATATAGAGGTATTGATTTATTAATGATTAGTTGTTCTCTTTCAGGCTTCTTTTCTCATTTCGTGCTCTTTCAAACAAGTTTTTTACAAAGTAATATTTTAACTAATGTAAATTTTTAGCAACTAGATAAATAATTAAAAGCATAAGCATTTTGGAGTACATCTTATTTTTCATGGATATTATCCATAATATTTTATCAGAGGTTGCATTACTCTTACGTAATGGAAAAGCTTCACAGTACCATTGAAAATGATTAGGAGCAGCAGGTTACTAAAAAGCTAGGGCTTTCACAGAAACTGCTATGGTATCCCTTCTTACTTGATTTAATATAAAGTGAAGTGTGCTTGACTGGAACATATATGGTTTAACTATTGTGCTTGAACAACATTGCAAAGGCAGAATTGAAACCATACGTTAATGGAATGTGGATATTGATGACAGGAAGGATGTTCTCATAAACAGAGATTGGAATCCATATATCCCTTGTCCTTCTGCTTGTTTTCATCTGCTGGCTAAGTAGATGATCCCACAACTTAGTTTGCATCAATCCTTGAAAATAAGCCAAATAGTACAGTGAACCACAAGAAAGGTAAGTGCTTAAGGACACCAGCAGAAGCAGCAGTAGGGGCTGTGACATATTAACACAAATGTGAATTTTTACAAAATCCTGTGTGCGAATGCAACCTTCTATTGTCAAGGTAAACATTTTTTTAGTGCCAATAGGTACATTTTTTTTCTGCTGTGATATTTAGTTGCTGTCAACAAGAACACAAGAAAGCATTCAGTGTCAAGCAGTTAATTCATCTTCACGTAAGTAGAATAATAGCTGTATAACATATATATGATTGATTCAAGACAAGTTTTATGTGGATTAAGAAAATGGCTGCTGTGAGACGACCTCTGAGAAAATAGTTCTTATCCTGACAAAGCAGAGGTATTTGCAAAATGTACTTATCTCATAATATTAATGAATGAAACTGGCATCTATTTTGCTGCAACTCTGTTAATACAAGCAATAAGATTATGTTGCATTTGAGTTCTTATTAATTAAAAATTACTTAATGTAAATACGTTAAACATTATATAATAATCTTCACATTTCATTTTAGAAAACTAGCAAGAATGATTTTTCATCTCTGTGGCCCATGACAGTCAATTGGCTCTCTTATAAAATTAAAATTGCTTTAGAGTCTTGTGAAAGACTCTTTTCTGGAGCTTTGGCATAAAACAATAACTTGAAATGTCACTTTTGTACTAAATGACAGGCAATCCATGGAATTCTCCAATGATAGAGAAACCTTATCTTCAATTTTTTGGTGGTTGGGTCCTGGCCATGGAGATACGTAGTGGATGGACAGTGGCAGGAGCTTGAGTGCATCTCTTTGGTTATAGCATCACTTGCTTACACTTGCTGGCAAGGGTAAATCTGTTATTAGTGGATGATGGGATTGGTGTGGGGGCTACAGAGCGAAGACTATGAGCCTTTGAGAGTCTTAGGTTTAGTTGTTCCATCTCAATAAACACGCTTGACCTTCACAGCTCATGTACTCTGTTTATTAATTTCTTCTGAATGTGATGTCATAAAAATAAACGTAGAATACAAACACTTCTCCAAAAAGATGATGATTAGGTAGTAGTTAACTCAAAAGAATGATTTTAAATATGTAAAGAACATATTTATAAAATTGTTCTGACTAGTGTATAAGTTGTGTGTGTTCAGATTAGACTAGCGAAATTCATCTGTTGGACATATTTATTTATTTCTGCTTTTGTTTTAATGCAAATCCATTCTGCTTTTCTCTAGCCAATTATATGTTCTCTCCAGGCAATTCTTAATACAGTTAACTTTTTTTTTTTGGTGTCCAAAACCACATAGGTTCAGTGAGAATACTTAAGGGAAAAAAAAGGAAAGATGAAGTCTTCTGTGTTTAATCTTCATAGAAAAGGCTGACAAACAAGGACTGACATAAGATGAGGGTAGGTAACTCTTTAGAGAGAAGAGTAACTTTGCCAAGAAATGCAGTAAGTCAAGAGAAATATCATTCACGATGAGTTGGGTCCTGCTAGAACTTTTCCAGATTCCTCGTTCATATCATGCCCATTTTTTCTTTGTCTCGTACCCTTCCTGTTCTGCATTCAATAAAGTGAAGATATTCCTAAAGGTAGAATTTTTATTCTCTTCTGTGAAAATAAGAAAGTGCAAGCAATTATGTTGACTCACAGTCTCAATGTTGCCCAGTTAGCTGTAAATACTGTCTAGAAATAGTTGTTTAATTAAGTAAAAAAAAGTAATTATATGCCCATCTTTCTTTATGTGAACAAGCATAACTGATCAGTGCTACCACATTAAGTGAAAACTATTCAAGCATTTCCTTCACTGAAAATAGCTGAAATTCCTCCCTGAGTACTTACATAGAAGGGCATAGAGTATGTGTTGTCTGTGTCCCCCATGCCATGCTCCTTCCCCCTCCAAAAATCCCCCGACAGACAAACAAACAAAAAACCAAAACCCCCCAAAAATCCCAGATACTCTAAAACTCATGCAATTCAGGAGCAGCAAGACAGCTGGTGAACAGAAAGTTGGTGGAGTTTGCTTGTATGGGAGAGCCTAAATCTTCTTCATTTGCAGAGTTGTATTTTCTCTCCTAATGTCTTCAGTTCATCCTCGAAGCACAAACAAGATTTCAGCTGATTTGTAAACATGAATGCAGAAGATCCAGCTGTGGGAGGAAATGACTAAATAGGAATGCATGACAACTTGACTTACTGTTGACTTCTTGGGTGACCAGTTCAAATAGCCAGAGGATGTGTTAACTAAACCAACAACCAGATTCCAGTGGGTGGAGGTTATGACAACATTTGTCTTTCCAATCCCATGCCTGCTGACACAGACACAGGGTATATTTCTGCTGGTTTTGTAGACTCGCTAACACATGGGGCAGTCTTGAAGTTTGCATAGCTCGTTTTATCCTTTGATACAAAGTAAGAGCAAGGGAGAAGAAGTGACCTAAACGACCAAATAATGAAGAGCTCTATGAACTCTTCACTATTCTATGGGCTCTAAACCCATTCAGATATTACCTACGAGGTTCATCAAAACAAAGTGCTGAGTCCTGTACTTGGGTCACAATAATCCCAGGTAGCACCACAGGCTGGGGCAGAATGGCTGGAAAGTGCCCAGTGGAAAAGGACCTGGGGGTGCTGGTGACAGCAGCTGAACATGAGCCAGGGTGTGCCCAGGTGGCCAAGAAGGCCAAGGGCATCCTGGCCTGGATCAGCAATGGTGTGGCCAGCAGGAGCAGGGCAGGGATTGTCCCCCTGGACTGGGCACTGGTGAGGCCACACCTCGAGTGCTGTGTCCAGCTCTGGGCTCCTCACTGCAAGAAAGACATTGAGGTGCTGCAGTGAGTCCAGAGAAGGGCAGTGGAGCTGGGGAAGGGCTGGAGGGGAAAAAAGTCCTGTGAGGGTGGAATTAAGGTTGTTTCATCTGGAGAAAAGAAGGCTCAGGACAGAACATATCAGTCTTTCCAACTCCCTGAAAGGAGTCTGTAGTGAGATGGGGGTTGGTCTCTTCTCCCAGGAAACCAGCGACAGGATAAGAGAAGATGGCCTCGAGTTGCTCCAGGAGAGGGTTATATTAGGTACTAGGAAATTTTTTTCAGAAGTAGAAATCATTAGAAATGATTAGGTAGACTTAGAAATCATTAGAAAAAATATGTTTATGGCACTTTTGGACATGGTTTAGTGGTGTCATGCTGGGGATACTAAGTTAAATGTTGATGATTTAGAGGCCTCTTCCAACCTTAATGATTCCATGATCCTATGGTTCTATATATTATATTTTACAAATATTTAGAGTCAACTTTGGCCAAAATAAGTCAGAAAAATTCTGACATCAATAAAATACTGGCATCCCAGTTAAGGTCTGAGGTCATTCAAATGGAAATCCCGTATTTTTTTTCTGAACAGCTAATTTTTAAAGTATCTGAGAAGTAAGCTATGAGTTAAATATTAATGTTTTTTGGGATATTACAAACAAAGAGACAGCCACGTACATATATATATATGTATGTACCTATCCACACACACACACATATATATATATATAGGTATGTACCTACTCTCTGAGATTACAATCATGATTACAATGATTACATGATTACAACTTACAATCATGATTATGGCACTGGACTGGGAGTCAGAACATCTCAGACTTAGGCGTGTCTAAAAGATACTCACATTCAGCACTGCCAGTTTTGAACGGATCATTTTCTGGTATTTGTCAGTTTAGATTATGGCAGTGGGAAGCAGGTGGCCCAGGCACAGCCTTTCACCAGCATGTAGAGTCAGCATCTTGATCACATGCGAAAGCAAAGAAACTATTTTCAAATGAAACTGCAAAATTACTTCAGTTGTATGTACCCACTGTTCAAATGGGTAAAGCTCTGGCAAAAGAAAGGAAGAGCTACACTTGTATAATTGGTATCTTAGATCAGTTGCGATGGTAAACTGAAAACAGGAATGTTAGAGGGTGCACAAAAATCTTCTTGTTAAAACTCTGTAATGATTTTAGCTAAAGTAAAAGTAATCCTGGGCTTGTTATAAGGTGTGAGTGACAATCCAGGGATAGCGTAAACAGATTGCTGTTACTAGCTGTTTTTCTTCCACCTGCTGGTTTTCCAATTGAATTTTATTTATTCTTTATTTGGTCTGTGTCTTTTTATGTTTGTTTCTTTTATCTGTGTGTCATTTTCTCTGTGCGATTTTAAATTCACTTTCATAGCAGGATTTTCTCCATCTCTCATTCCCCTAGCAAGAAAACAAACATGACAACCACAATGTTTGGATGGGCTCACATTTGAATAAAGAATCCTTCCATCCTTTCACAAAACACAAAGACCTGGACTCATTGATCTTGGTTATGCTATTTGAAACATTCAGACTTGCCAGGAGTACTGAACACTGCCTGTCTTGAGATACAAAAATGGTTACTTACTTAATTTGTTTGCATCATAACCTTTTCCATTCCCATCCAGGCACTGGTGTTTCAGCCTTTTGTTTTTCATTCTTGGTCTGTTTTTTTAATCAATCCTTCTCCAGTGGGAGGTAGGACATATGATAGAAAAATATATGATAGAATGATAGAAAAAACTACTTATTTAGACATTAAAGTTAATGATGGTTCAGTACAAGAATAAGATTAATGGAAGTCATGAGCTTATCCATTCATACACTATTAAGTTAGTAATTTGTAATTAGCTAGACCAATAAATATTGTGTATTGATTCTTAGGAAACTGAAATAAAATTATTCCTTTAATGTAAAATTTCTATGCAAGTGAAGATCCATTAAAGTCACTTCATGACATTTAGTTTTAATTTAGCCAAACCTGAGGGATTTAATTATTCCATGTGGTGTAAAACCAGCAGTGAATCATCCAGTGGTTTAACTTAGGCAAAAATCTGCCTTGCCATTCTAACAGCAATAATACCATCCTTTGCTTCCGTAGCTTTAGTCTCAGGCAGATATTCTGGAGACCATCTGCTGTGCAGTTTTGGTGGATCAACAGCATACCAACCTGCAAGGTTTTTCTCCTTGCAGTTTAGTGCATAGTCTCTGGAGATACAGGGTAACTAAATTTGGCAAAGAAATTTTATGATATGAGTGAATAAGTCAAGACAAAAATAAATAAAAAAATTAATGTGATGAGTTATAGTCTGTATCTACATACATTTTGCTAATATGTTTTCACAGTTTACTGTATTTTGAAAACTAAAAGCTATACTGATTTTATATTTTTATTCAAAATAATATGTTTTAAGTTTTAATTATCCTGTATAGAGTACCTCAGGAATATTGTAAGCTATCTTAAGACCAGATGTAAGCTTTGGTAAGAACTGCTGAACACAGTATAAAATGGAATAATATTTAACATTATTGAATTGTTTTGCTTTATTCAGTGGTATGGCTGGTTAGCATTAGGTAATGGATCACAATACGTGTGCTCACCCAAGCCTGGACATGTTCCTTAAGAGAGGACAGAGTAGTCATGGTTAATTAGTCTTAGAAGAGAATGCAGAAATAAAAGATCTGTTCTCTAAAAATGTAAAGGATTAATGAAATTAAGAAAATAAGCTCTTTTCTTCCATTTGTGTTTGTGCAACAGTATGGGAAATTTAAGGTGAACATGAAAAAGAAATCCTGCAGTCCCTAAAGATGGATAAATTCTAGAGCAGATTATTTTGAGGTTATTCTGGGGTCTCCATTACTGAACACTTCAAAAATTGAGTCCAAAAAACATCATTCAATAATGATAAAGGGAAAAACTGACCCTGATTTATGCAGTGGCATAGACTAGAAATCTCCACCAGAACTTTCAGATTGTACCTGAATGCTTTTATAACAAGGTTGAGAGTTGTCCGCCAGGGTGTATATCTCAAATCATAAATACTTTATGTAAATGTAGTTCCATACACAGATGTAAACATTGCTCATGCCTTACCATTCTCTGAATATTTTTTTCTTTTAGGCTGCTCGGTTCCAGGAAATTAATTGGGGTGTTCTGCAGTGCATGTTGCAATCTGATTTTGGGTTACATTTTGTCTTGTTTGAAAAACAGTAAATGTCAGAATCATGCCTGCCTTTTAGTATTGACCTATTTTTTAAGACCACAGGAAGAATTTGTAATTCTAATAGATCAAAATGAAACTGAAGTATCATCGTGCCTTGTTTAAAAAGATGAGCCATGACCAAGAGTTATTAATTCTACAAGTAAGAGCATTTTCTATTCCTATACTTTTTGTTTATATTTTCAGGCAAATTAAGTGCAAGTTTAAATAATTTATTTAGAAATTTAACATTACAACGCTCATTTATTGCATAAAAATTGACTATGATTTCTTCTTTCCATTCCTGTGTGGACAGGTCAAATCCTGCAGAACATCCATTCAACCTATGCTGATCTGAGTGGTGCTCTTTTTAGGTTTTATGGACTGAAGAATGGCCAGAAATATATGGATTCCAATCTTCTTTCATGTATATCTCTTGTGGATCAGCTGTCACTTCTACAGGTAGATCGTATACAGACCATGTCTAGGTAGAAGGAGAAAAAAAGGATACTTCAATTTTAAAATAAAGAATAGGCAGGTAATGGGCGGTCTCTTTGTCCATGCTTTTTACTTGTTTGTTTGTTTTTGTTTTTGTTTACATTTTTATGTTTTTTTCTCATAGCCAACAATTGCTACAATGATCTGTTGCTGTCTTGATCCACAACAGTTCAGCAAAATTCTTCTTAGCTGATAAGATTGGAGCTTCACTGTCTGTGAGACTCTTGCATCTGACAGCATAAAATAAAATGTGCAAGCAATTCTGTAAAAGGGAGTAGGTGAGGAGGCAGCAGTCCAAATTTAATTCTGTTGCAGTAAGAACAAAAAGTAAGGTCAAAAGGGAGGAAATGGGTTTTTTTGCATGTAAGTAAAGAAATGCTGAATAATAAGAATAACAATTGGATGCAATTAAATTCCCTGAAGTGAAGCAGCAGTGAGGTAGAAGGAAAATAAGGATAGAAGTGAGATGTTTTGTAGGGGTTTCTATTGTCTATCAATTAGTTCTTCTTGATTCCTGATAGAGAGAGAGCCATTCAATAGGAGTGGCCTAAATGAAAAATGGAAAAGGTAAGAAATTAAGAATATGACAGAATATGACAAAAGAAAAATATGACAAAGAAACAAACAGAACATTCCATTCTCAAAATGCTGAACAAAACTGCCTTAAATTATGAGGGGAATATTAAGGAAAATTGTCCAAAAGCCAAAGACTCTTTTCCATTCAGATCACAGGAGTTCAACGAGTAATGATGACATTTTAATATATTTGCTCTCTTGCACACTCAAACAAAGTGCAGAAGCTCTAGGCATGAATGCAACTATGCAAAGCAGAATAGAACTGCTTTAAAACGTGAGTTATTGCCTACTCAGTTATAAGACATTTGATATCTTTCAGGGAATTATAATGTGGTTGTAGAAGTATTTTCCCAGCCTGACACTTTGGTATTCAATCCAGCAGCACATTTGTTTTCATAATATTTAAAAATCCGTTTGGTTCTTTTTCAAATTACAGTAGTGCAAATGAATAAACAGAAATAAAACTAAAAAGAAAGAAAAAGGAAGTTACTGCTTTCAGATGTTCTTCCACACTTCTCTTAACTCAAGCATTGCATTGTTTTTTTAAATGTAATTTTGCAAGTCCTTCCAATACATCCTGTAGTGGTTGTGGACTGGCACTTTTGGCTACTCAGAGAAATAAACATTTTAAAATAACTAAATGCATAATTTCGGAAAAACTGCTCCTGCACATGTCTAGCCACAACATACTCAACCAGAAATGTCAGACAGTTTTAAAACTGGAACATGTGGAAGCTGCACTGACATATAATAATAAGCCACAACAGGGGTACACATTAGCAGAATACTGGTATACTTCTTGGATGTGATGTTAGTCTGGAGACCAAAGTCTGGGAGGCTCCAGTGTCTTCAGAAATGGGTTAATAGGCTTCATGGTTTAACTCCAGCTGGTAACTAAGCCCCACACAGCCACTCACTCTGCCCTACAGGGGAATAGGGGAGAGCACTGGAAGAGTAAAAGTGAGAAAAACTGTGGTTTGAGACAGAGACAGTTTAATAGGGAAAGCAAAGGCTGCACACACAAGCAAAACGAAACAAAGAACTCATTCACCACTTCCCATGGGCAGGCAGGTGTTCAGCCATTCCCTGGAAAGTAGCATCCCTCACACATTACAGAGACTTTGGAAGACAAATGTCAGTCCAATCTTCCCCTCCTTCCTACTTCTTCACCCAGCTTTACATGTTGAACATGATGCCTTATGGGATGGAATATCCCTGTGGTCAGCTGGGGTCAGCTGCCCAGGGTGTGTCCCCTCCTAGCTTCTTTTGCACCCCCAGCCTCCTCACTGATAGTGTGGGGTGAGGAGCAAAAATGACCTTGACCCTGTGTGAATAAAATGTTCCTGTATGGTCAACACTGTTCTCAGCATAAAAACAAAACACAGTCCCATACTAGCTACATTGAAGAAAATTATTCTAGACAAAATCAGCATATTAGAACAATCCTGTACATCTTGACGTGATTAATTTGTCTTACATGCAGCTTGCAAGCTAACATACTTCACTGTACTCTTTAGATTTTCATGTATTATATCTTTTCCCTTTGAACAATAAAGACTAGTAAAAGAATAATTGAAAAAATATATAGTGTATATAGTATATAAATGTATATAGGAAATATAGTGGTTTAAGTAGTTTAAGATGAAACAACTATTATAAAAAGAAAATTAAAAAAACCAGCAAACAGTTTGGAATATTGAAGAGACCTGCTTTAGCTTTTGCTTGTGTCTAACTACATGTTAACGCTCACTCCTATTATGGGCTCGAGGCTGCATGTGAGTAGATGATAGAGATTAAAAATTGCTTAATTGAAAAATCTTTTAAGAGGTTGCAAAGGTTTCAGTAGATTTAACTAGCTGAAAATGTGTGGTTTGTTCAAATGCTGTGTGTTTTTTCATGGGTAGAATAAAACTCCTCTCAGGTCTCCAGTTCTTGATACACTATGTAACAAGTAGTCAGAGCAAGATTTTAATTTTCAGAATAGATAAATGCTTAGAAGTGAACTTCCACAGGGGTATCAATTGTGTAATCATATCAAAGGTGTTTTGTAATCTCCCTTATCCATCTGGTATTTTGTAATCTCCCTCAGCCAAAAACCATTCATTTTGTGAATGTGTATATTGTTTCTGCAAAATGCTTTCCAGAGAAATTGCAGAGTTGTAGTATTATATATCACTTGATTTTAGGGTCTTTTGTTTGGTTGGTTTTGTTTTGTTTTGTTTTGTTTTATGGCTACAAAGTGTCATGTGTCCAAATAATGCCTGTTGGTCTATCTGAAAGCAAGTATTTAATTTTGTTGAAAAACTAAGTGTGAGATTTTTCTCACCTCTTCTCTTAGTCTGAGTGACTACACCTATGGTCAACAATAGGAAGTTTGGAGATTGACTTATATGATCCTAATATGCTACTTTGTGCACTGAATAAAGAAGGGACCCTGTTGCCATTTAGATGGCTAAAGATAAATGTATCTTTATATTTATATCTATTATATTTGTATTTATTATCTTTATATATATATCTAACATATATCTACAAAACTATATACTTATCATCTGAGCCAGGAGATTTAAAAATGTACTCCAGGAAGGAATTTCCTACTTAGCACACTTTTTGTTTAAAAAAAATAAGTTAAAAAAAAAATCTATATATATTATATAAATTTCAGATACATCAGCTCTGAAAAGGCAGTGAAAACTGCAAATGTGTCTGCTTAATGAGATAGAACAATGTGAAAAGATCAAAGTAAATTATTTAATTACTTACATCTTTGTGGTTTGACAAACTGTCTATTGTAATTAAAGGAAGACAAACCCACAGCATTACAGTATCATTCCTACAAAGAATGGTAACATTCTTCCAGATGTCATGAGCAAATCCTAGTCGGTCTAATATCAATCTATATGGTAAGAATAAAAAATATGCCTTTCCAGTAGCGTGAAGTTACACTAAATTGTTGCATTGCAAAGATTGAATCACATCCTAAGTGTCTGAAGAAATGTATGTATGTTTTCTCAAATTGTAATTCATTTTAAAGAGAGTATAAAAAAAAAATTTATTTTAATGTGTCATAATCTGCTAAACTAATATATGGAAAACAAACATTCATCTCCCAGGCTGCAAGCCTAACTGCAAATTCTTCACAAAATACCTGGATCAACATGCACTATTGACTTCGTGAAGACAGGAAAGGCCCACTGGCATAGTTATTTTCTTTTTTTTCTTTTTCTTTTAATATGAAGGAGACTGAAAATACAAAATGGTGACTTCTCTCTGAGCCATACAGGTCTCTGAGTACAGTTACACACTGAGAGGTCTCAGGTAGGCTGACACAGGGCAGAATTCCTTTCTTTTCTTGCAAGTTTTTAGTGCAAAGCTTGTCAGACAGGACTTCTCAGTACTTTCTCTGGATGATGAATCAAAATGTTATAAAAGTTGTTTTTGTATAAAAGTTGGTTTTTGTGACTTTCAGTCTGTGCTGTCTTCATTTTCCAAAAATTACATCTTGAACTTTGAAAGCACCATCATGTTTTCAGAGGCAGTAGCCATTTTTCCTTGAGTAAGGTTCAGAGGGAAAACACATACCAGATTTTCTCACATTTTCTCACAATGGAATGTCTTTTTTGTTTAGCTCATTTTGCAGCTTTCATTGTGCAGGAGAGCTCAACAGAGATTCAGGTTCTACCTTGGAGTTAACACAGGCATGATGAAAGAGATCCTAAACAGGTGTAAGGCAGCAGAGATGCTGCAGAAGTGAGTGGAACAGTATCTCATGTCAGAGAGGGGTCTAGTCAAAGGTTTCTGTATGGTTTCCTTTAGAACTGAAACCAAATGCAAATGTGCTAAAAAAATCTGAACACAAAAATAATCCCAGCATTTTTTTACTCTGCTAGTAAGAATGGATTCAGCAGGAAAGGTTAAGAGAACTGTAGACCCTTGAGCATGGCCCTGCGTCATGCACACTCCACATATGCTTACAAATTGCCAACAGCAATTTTGTGCCTATCTGCAGTCCTGGTAGTAATAAGAAAATTAAAAAGAGAATGGTAGGAATGGCTGTTTTTTCTGAAGATTTTGCAATGAGACAATTGTCAGTATTTTAAAATCAAGCTGGCAAAACTAGAATGTTATCAATAAAGTCAAAATATGGGGTTGGTAGGAAGAAATGTGTGACTCAAAAGTTAACAGTATTGAATCCAATAATAACTCAATGGCACTTCTGCCAGAGTAGCAACAGAAATGTTTTTTTTTTACGGAACACAGTTATGCTGTCTGCTGCATGCAGTGAAAGTAAAGGCAGTTTTTCTAATGATACATTCACAGTATTGAAAGTACAACACTGTTAAGTTCTGTGGAATATATATGGAATTAACATATTACAGATTTACTTTCCTAATAAAATGCAATAACAGAACGAAGTAAATGTCAGTCTACCAACTATGAAAAGGTAAGCAAACACTTCTGGAGAATTTTTGGTAGGTAATAGGCATCTTTAATAAATTAAAATAAGGTATTTCACAGCTATATCTTTTCACCATTTTCACCTTAAAATGAAAATTTCTGATCAAATATTTTTAGAAGTCCCTTTAATGTCTGCAGAGGCCTTTGAATCAGATCCTGAACTAGTCTTTTTCAGACAGAAGGGATTGCAGAGTGTAGGTAGTAGTTAAAATTTTCAGATAGTGTTTCTTGTCCCAAATATTTTTCTTTATGTTAATATATAAGATCACTCTTGCACAAGCTACTGAATTAGAAAATTACTGTCAGGTGGTAAATTTTGCTTTCATCGCATTTAGTTAGAGATATGACTGTGCTAAGACAACTTAATTTCCTGTTAGAATATTTAATCAAAATATAAAATAAATGAGATACAGTTTCTGCATACAAATTTGGTCACTGTTAACTAGATGGGAGTAAATCATTGGAATCTGAGTGTGCCACTAAGTAGTAAATACAAAGATTTGACCATACTTTCCCAATTTTTTTTTTACTGTAAACCTTTAAACTCAACATTTCCAACAGTTTCATGTTAGGATGTAGTCTTAATAGCCTGCAAACTAAAATGTCCTGGTGGTGATACATGTATACACTGCTTTTTGTTTTATAGGGTTCTTTCCATCACTGATACTATTTCCAGATCTAGATATTGTGAAATGGAGCAGAAAATCCTCTACCTCACAGATCCAGAGACAATGTGGTAAAAATATTGGAATTAAATATGTCTGGAGTAATTTCTCAGATCTATCAAATGAAACAACTTTTTATAGAGGTATTAATTGGAAATTATTTAAGCGTAAACAAAGAACACAAGCAAGTTAAGTATAATTGTATTAGCAGAATTAGAATATATTGAAATTATATTCTAATATGTAAAGACTGTACCTCTGCAAAACGTTCCCAAACCCAACTACGGTAAATAAGTGCTTTGTGTTCTTTGTGATACGTTTCAAGAATCCAGGGGTAGCATAATTAAGTGCCACTTGCCAATATTTTCCAGCACTGTGTAAAGTTAACTGCACATATAAAACATATTGTCTCCTGCTGCTGACTTTTTATTGTCCTGTGTCTGTATTAAATGCCGGACTGGTGTGCTTAAGGAAATAATTTTGTGCAGAAAACCACAATAAGGTCTGGGAGTAATTGCAACGCAAGATCAAGATTAAAAGATAGATTTTTTTTCAAAATCGTTTGACATTTTTATCTTAAGGGTTTCTTCAGATACAAAAATTCTGATGATCGTTTCATGGATAAAGGTAAATGTGAGAAAGAGCAACTGACAGTTAATATTGTGACATACCTAAACAGTTATATAAGGCTTGATCAAGCCATGACATCACCTTGTCATCTGGCTCAACACTCAACTTGAAAACCATCTTTTTATAATGTTTTACAGTTCTTCTAGCCATGAACAGTTTGGCTTTAAGAGTAGGAGTTTGGCTCAGTTTTCCACTGATGTTGGAAAAGTTGTTCTTGAGAACAGTTGCCAGCCCTGGAGAGCTATATAAGACATGGTTGAACATAATCTGCCTTCCATTATAGTTTGTTCCAATGAAGATTTTCTTTCTGATGTATGAGGTCAGGAAAAAAAAATAGTTAAATAAAAGAGGCCTCTTCCTCTTTGTTTTATTCAGCAGGTCCCTTGTCCTTGATAAAAAGTGAAAGGTTATCCTAGACCCCTGACTCTTGCCATTTTGCAGAAAATTGCCTTTGAAACACTTTTTTTATTTTAATTTGAAAGGGAGAAGAATTGATTTATGGTTCAAATGTTTCACAGACAATTCAAACATAGTCCACAGCAACAGAACAAGCAACATTGTAATCCATACAGCATGTGCCATCTGTAGAAGATGTAATTGCAATAGTGTTATAAGCTGTTCTCTGTGGGCCAAACATGTGGAACATTCTCTAGATGTTCTCTTTGGCTGAAAATGTTTAATGCTGTGGTATTTTGATTTGGGGTGAACATCCAGGAATAATGTTCTGATCCTAAGCATTGAACAACAGCATCAAACAGGGCATTTAAAGAAGGGCTTGCAAAACACAAGAACTTATAAACCCCATACAGACCTCCTCGGGGTCAGAATGGAGGAACTGCACTTTAGAGATTTGGTATGAGTAAGTATGCTTAACTTTAGATAGATTAATCTTACCTTGATCTGAGTCTTAATTCATACCAGTGAGTCCAGTTTCATCAAAAGAATAACAAACAAGCAACTACTTTCATTCTGTAGAGGGCAAAGAATAGAAAATGTCAATTAGTGCTTTTTGATGTTAAAATTGATTGCTTAACATAATGCCTAAACTTATAGAAGTAATAATTTTTAATGACAACACCTCATTTTATTTGTTGCCTCAAATATGTCTGCTGTCTTCCACAACACAGTGGCTGACAGAGTTTTCCTTATCTATCACTCAGAAATGTGTTCTCAGAACTCTGGTAAGCATGACCTTTTCAGGGATTCATCCACCCTTGTGGGAGAAACATCCACTCCGTCACATCACAATTGCCACATGTATTTTGTTGATTTGTTTTTGCTGACGTAAGATTAGCTGTCTAAATCCTCAGCTCCTGTGAGTACATCACACAGAAGAAAAGCATCCTTAGGAGGCAGCTTGAAGCTTAGAAGGTGGATCACAGTAAGAGGTACAACACAGAGTGTTGGGAATCCTGACCAAAGAGAGACAAGTGCCTATGGAATTTAAGTCATAACCAAATTAAAGTTGTCAAATTAGAAGTGTAGAAGTGCATGGTGTGTGAGCTTAAAGAAAAGAAAGATGACTAATACATTACTTATGAAACCTACCTGCTAACTACATGGTGTTTCTGAAAAATGGGTAAATAAGATTACAAATTTTGATGCTGTCACCATATCTGCCACAGATACACTATTGAATCTTTTTCATAGGAATTTTTATTTATATTTATCTCTGCATGTCTTGCCAGTGTCCTATACAGCCACCCCGGCAGCTGAGATTCGAGATCAGAATTCCAGTCCAGTGCCTTACCCAAAAGATTATCTTTATGCTTACATACTAGAGACATCTTTTGAAAAGTTTGGTCTGTGTTTAAGATTACAAACAGATTTCCTGCCTTCTACGGTAAACATTTCAAAGAGGGATAGCTTTTGGTTTGAGGTGACATGAGGATCTAGCACTCAACAGTTGCGCTTCAGAAGTGGAACATAAGGGTGTAGCAATGCATTTAACATGGGCTTTCCCTGGTTCTCTCCAGCCTCAGCCAGGAAGAGAGTTTAATTCTATCAAAGCCAAAAAAAATAGAACTTTTTGACCTGCTTTCATAACTTGAGGTTTCTTAATATTTCAGTACTCATGTGTCTTGAAGAGAATGCTGAAATGCAATTGAAAAACAAGCTTTTTTGAGGCTCTAAGTTCGGCATTAAATAATTGAAAACCCAACAAGTAATTTTGTAATTAAAGACACAGATTTAAATCACATGAGAGCACCAGTCTTGACACCTTAGTTTCAGCATCAAACAGGTTTCAGTAAGACAATGTTTATATTCAGCAGCTTGCTCTTAGCACACACCATAAGATCAGAGCCTCTGCAGATTTCTAGTTTAAAGATAAGCTAATCTTCATACTGCTCATTTATCACCTAAACACAACCCAATGTGTTTTAAAGATCTTTCTCACTTCCATTCCCTTCTGACATGTATCATGAGTATTTTAACCTTTTGTTTCACTGGAACAGTGGCATAGAGAACATCCCAGACTGCATGTAGCAGAAGTGTTAGCAGGTGTATTTACAATGTTTTCTAAAACATGTCTTGCAAAATTGAAGGGTGCCTTCTTTTCAGCTATAAATTTTGCAAGGGGTTACAGACCTTGCAGCTGAAGACTTGCTGCTTTTTTTCAATAGGTTAATGGAATCTCCTCAGTATTTTTTTAGACTAAAAAAGAGTAGTCTATCATTAAACATAGCAAGTGAAAGAAGAAAATGAAAAATCTTTTTTGGATACTAATTGGCTGATACTAATTGGATTATTCTGCATTTGTGGAATTAACACTGCAGGGTGTAGGTGTAGAAGTGTATGGTATGTGATCTTTAAGAAAAGAAAGCCGAGTAAAACATTGCTTATAAAACCCACCTACTAAATACATAGTGACAGTTAAATAAAGGGCAGGTAAACGAGGCAATTTCTTGGTACTTAGTCTTGCAAGTACAGTTGAAGACTTGAATGAAGAATATGAATTCCTTCAAAATTCAGGGGAAGAGTTGAGGTGCACTGCTGTTCTTGTCAGTCTGCACATCAGCGTAGGCAGGGACAGAGTCCTAGGCTCTGTTCCTTGGATTCAGAACATTCTCTACATTAAAAAGCAGCTTGATGTCGGCATTACAATCACTTTCTATGTCTCAAGTATGACATACCATCACAACGAGAATAACAGAGTCAAATTCAAACTTCTTGTCAATCTTCAAATCCCTTTTTCAAAGCATATTGGTTCTAGATTTGTTCAGAGCAAGCTGCTGTCATGTAATTTAACAATAATGTTTTTAACAATGAATACTGTTTGAACAATATTATTTTTCACTATTAAAATTTGTCTTTTTGTTTACTAAGTCCATTGAAAGTTAATTTGCAATTTGGAAAATATTTAGAAGACAACTTCTGGGTGGCACACAGTTATGAAAATTCTTTTCATTTTTCTCCTCTGTTGCATTCAAGATAAGTATCCTAAAATATGACACTAATTTTCCTTAAAATATTCCAGAATCATACAATCATTTAGATTAGAAAATACCTTTAAGGTCATCTAATCCAACCATAAACCAAACACTGCCATATCTACCACTAAACCGTGTCCCTGAGCACCACAGTTAAACATTTTTTAACCATCTGGTGACTCAACCAGTCTCCTGCACAGCCTGTTCCAATCTCGAAAACCCTTTCAGTGAAGAAATTTGTCCCTAATATCTGATTGAATAGGGAGCATTTCAGGAACATAGTACATCATTCCTTCTGAGGCAGAGAAACAAAAACCTTAGAGGCTTTCTGAAGCTGAACTCAATCAACTATGTAATAATGATAAACAACATTCCTAGTGGGTTTTTTAAATTATATAATATTAGGAGTAATGTTCAGACAATGGCCTGTTACAACAGACAGGTTGTAACTAAGACTACTTATGAGATAGTTAAAACAATATCTGAGGTCTGTAAAATAGCTCTAGATTATTATGGATGCAGTTAGCTGTCAGACACTGAGGCTTGGCAAGTGCTAGAGTAACATAAACATGTTACATGTGTTACATGTTATAGTAAACTAACTAAATTAAACACTTGTCTATATGAGGTTTATATGAAAATTGAGCCAATTTAGCTTGACTTACTTTCTGGATCTCAAGAAGCAAATGTGTTAACTAAATTGTTAGAGCAGGAATGGGATATGGTGTAGCTACAAGTCTGTAGTGAGTAATGTTGGAGGTCAGAGAGAGGAAATTCTTAGTTCATACAAATTTTGGCTTCCACTGTGGGTTAATATTTATCTGTACTGGTTAGATCTTTACATGCAGTCCTCTGTTCCATGATAAAGCAAGTTAAGGATTTATGGTTGTCAGTAAACAGATATAAAGTAAGGTCTCTGATGGTTGAAAGTTATCTTACCTATTGTTCACTGACTACATGAATAAGAAATGAGCAAAGACTGGCTTGAAAAATGCAGAAAAGAAGTTGGGGGCATATATGCATCTGAATTTAATTTATAAAATACGCAAATGCCATTTCAGAAAATTATTAAAAGCATGTCTCTCATTAAACTTGATGTGTTTATTTCATGCTACCTTATATTAGTTAGCCCTTTTTGGGGAGCAGACACTTTTGCTGAAAGACACAGAAATTGGAGATAACTTGTCATAAACAATACAGATGATAAGCAGTTTGGAAAACATGACTTCCAAAGCAGGTATGAAAGAATTTCATTTGTTTAGTCTGGTTAAGAGAAAAATGAAGAAGGTCTGTGATAACAGGCTTCAAATGCATAAAAGTTTATTGCAAAGAGGAAGGTGATCAAATGTTTTCATCTCTTTAATAGACAGAATGTGAATTAGTTAGATTAATTGGTAGCAGGGACCATTTATTTGACATATTAAGAAAATATTTCACATGAGAACGCCTGTTCAACACATGAACAAGCTACTTGAAAAAGCAGCAGAATATCCATAGGTAGATATGTTAAACTGTTGGATGAACTTCCATCAGAAATGGTCTAGGTATGGATTGTACCTTGGACAAAAGTTCTGGAATAGAAAATTATCAGTTTTATATCTCCAGCTCACTGATAAAATAATATTAATAGTAATAAGTACTAGGCAAATAGAAAATAAACTGTAAATTTCCAGAGAGATTCCAGAGAGTAATTAATTGCTTGGTTGTTTTACAGGATACTGCCAATTTTTGCATGTGATTCATTACTCAGTGATCCATAAACAACAAAACCAGCATGAATTTTCTTATTTGCTATGTTCCCGCAGCAAAATATTGTCTTAATAATGAAATGAATTTTTGGTCCATTTGCAGATTCAATGGAAATAAGAATGTGAACCTATATTCAGCAAATTAGGCATATTTATGCTCGGTTTGTTTTTATCAATCCTTTGGGTTTTTTGGTATCTACACAGACTATAATCAAAATTATTGAATTAAATCATATCCCTGACACAAAACATATAAAATTGTAATTATCATCTGAAAGACATGTGGGACA
The DNA here is from genome assembly GCA_013397955.1 of Grantiella picta. Lineage (NCBI taxonomy): Eukaryota > Metazoa > Chordata > Aves > Passeriformes > Meliphagidae > Grantiella > Grantiella picta. The sequence continues at coordinate 143,471 of VZRM01004627.1, forward strand.
ACTCCATGGTATACAAGCTAGTCAGTATTATATAATTTCTGAAGCAAGATTTGTGAACCAGAGAATGAAAGTATTGTAACAGCTAATAGGCCTTAAAGGAAATTTAGACCTCATGAACTAAATTGGATTATCTTTAATAAGATAACAAGTTTGACAGATAAAAGTAATGTGTAGATACCCTACATTTTATAAACTTTCCATTAGTCATCATATCTTATTGCAGTTAAAAAAAATCAACATTACGAAGTAGAAGTAAAACACATGTTAAATGATATACCCACTGGCAAAAAGTAGTAATCAGAAAAAAATAACTGAACAGACAGGAGTTCCATATTAGGTCTGATGCTACTCAGGATTTTAATCACTGCCCTGGACATAGACATCAATTTTTTACATAGCTGTACAAACTAACTTTATGAAAAGCATTCTGTGGCAAAAGGTGAACAAATGTCATGCTCCAACTTATAAGCAGGGGTGAAAATCCTAAAAATGTTTGATTTGAATCTTCGTGGTAGGATAGTGTAGACGTTACAGATGCTGTCACAAAATAAAATATAATTAAACATTATCAGAGGGGGAAAATGTGTCTTATGTTGAGCAACTGAAAGAGTTTTTTCATTCGCAAACATAAGGAGTGACTTGATTTTGGTCCTTCACAGAGAGTAAGACAATAGCTATCTCTGCCTTTTAGCTACAGTGAAGAAAAGGGAAAGCTGAAACTAAGATTTGCATTAAACCAGAAAAATGCAATTTCAAATATAGCATGTAACTAGGACAAAACTGGACTCTTCAAATACTGCTGTCAAGATAAGATCATTTTCAAGGGTATACACTTTAGTCAAGCACAAATTAAGCCATAGTCACTTACAAACTGGTTGACAGTTTGTAATAGTCATGATAGAGAAATTTGTGAAGATGAAGTGATAGTCCATTATAGTTTTTGGATATGTGAAGAAAGATAAGAAGATAATCGTCTTGTTCGCAAGTGCAATTTCTGAAATGTTTTATAAATGAATATATATAAAAAACTATTCACATACTCATGATCAAAAATACAACAGTCATGGGAGTGTGGAAGCAGTGGTTCGTTCAACAGCTTGAAGTGTTTCCAGGGAATGATTGTACTGATGGAGTTCTCATGATCACTGCAGACAGTGTGTTAACGTACAGATATTTGCACAAAACCAGGTCTGCCAGCTCACTGTGCAGCCAGCTTCTTGCATTTTCTTCTTCAGCTCTTCTCTTTTGTCTTGACTTCATTATTTGTTTCTTATTTTTATACTTCTCTTGATTTTGGTGGTCTTTCTAGGAAGCAATATTTAGAGCAGAGTGAGTGCCTTACCTGAACATGTCATATAAAACAGTGATTACAACAGATCTATTTGCTCTGTTATCATCTTGTTAGCTATTTCCACTATTGGTTAAAGTTGCCATTCTTCCTAACAGCGAAGTCTGATGTTGTTTGGCAACAGCTGCTGAAGTGAAGAACCTCTACCCTCAGAAAGTCCCTGGATTTTCTAAGCATGTTCAGTGGTAGAGATGTGGTTTGTGGCACATGTTATCTGTCTCGATGTTCCGTTTAGAAGCACCTGGGTCGGCACAGGCTCTGTCTTGTACCCAGGTAAACACAGATTGCTGCACAGACCCACAGCCAATGCTGTGGCTTTGTACAGTACTGGCTTATGTATTTGCAGGGAAGAGTAAGAGCGAGAGTGTGTCTTGTTCAGTTCTACCTAGGTGGCAGGAAATCTGTTGTGGATTTCATGCTCAATAAAAAAAAGACAGGAAATGGCACATGATTTCTACGTATTACAATAGTACTGCCAGCAGTCCTCTGTTTAATTAGGGACATCCTTGTTACATGGTGCTTGTTTAAAATGTAATCTGGCTCAAGTTAGGAAAATTCTCCATATTTACATAAAACACAATAATGTTACCCGGAAAATGTTTACAATGTGGACAATCTGTGAGGGCTTGAAACAAACAAAAATCAAATTTAATTTAATATTTAGAAGCCAATAGCAGCTTGTTTCTAGGATTGATTTTGAAGAAAATTTCAACTTTTCCTGGGGCACAGACACTACCCAAAACTTAAATTGAAACTTTGCTGTGAGGTTCTGCAAAGTTAATTTAACTCATTCTTCCCAATACTCCTTATTTCCACTGCTGTGTTCCTCATCTAGTCACATTTAAATTTTTCTGCTGCTTTGATGATACGATGCCGTTTCTGGCCTAGCTGTTGCTTGCAGTAATCCCCTATTCATACAACTCCATATATTATCTAGCTGCACGCAGGGAATACCTTCTAAGTAAAGATTAAGGCTCTAATTTTGCTCTACAATGTTGTTGCAAGCCCTTTTATTCTCATGTAATATAGCTCTGAGCTAACAATTTGCTTGAATGAGAAGTAACTTGAGGTAAAATATTTTCATTGAAAGCTTTGTCTCTATATGTATCCACTCTCCCCTTTCTGCAGTTCTTTTCTGATTTAAGTGATCCTGCCACTTCTCAACAGCACTGAGCATTTATGTTGGTCATTACAGTTCATTGGCAATGTGCATGTTATGTTTCTCTGGAATATATGTGGTATTTTCTTCCAAAGGGCACTAGACAATTACTATGTTTTTCTCACTAACTTTGTTTACTAAATTAATACAATGAAATCATGTTTAGTTACTATATTCTAAATGGGTAAATATCAATTTACTTCTAATTCTTTCCTTAACCTTTGAAGTAAATGCATCATGATCTGAATGAAGTAAATGAAGAATAATGCATCATGATCTGAAATACCATCAGGGTGACATATTTCAAGGATTATGCTATGTTGCTATTTGGCTCAGATGCCAGCTGCACTGAGTCCTTGTATGATGAGCATTAAGGACACAGCTGCTCAAATCATTCTTCTGTCACAGGGCTTGGCACTCAATTATTGTCTTTCTATCTTTGCCCACGTATAAAGAAGAGCATTCTGCTGAGACTTTTCCTGATAGGTCTTATATGACTTACTGATCTTGAGATACTAGCTGTGATTGCTGCTTCTTCCTTCAGTATGTCTGCAAAGGTTTTGTTCATGTTTCTTCCTTTGGACTGAAGAAAACAAAATCCTTCAAATGAAAACCTGAACACTTTTTACTTTCTTTTCTAATAAAGTACTCCTTGAATTCTATCTCTTCAGTAAAGACCATAAGTCTAACCTCCTTATTATATATTAAAAGTATGCATAATACTTCTTTAATGATGACATTCTCATTTATTTATTCTTCTTTGTCGTATTCCACCAGGGCAAACAAGAGACAAATAATCATACTGGATCATTAATATGTTTTATCTTTTATTTTTTGGCACCTAAAACAATTGAGGTTTTGATAACAGGAATAGCTGTAGCTAACAATCGTACTTTCTCTATGAATAACAAATTGATAGCTGCCAAACATGCAGAAAAATGAGAACACCTTAATGATTTTGAGGTACAAGACTTTGCCAGCTGGAATTGTAAGAGCTGCAAGCTTTAGAGATGGACATTACCTTTGAAGATTGCTGATTAAGCAAACTTCCTACCTTGGTTGTAGAAGCAACAGAGTGGAATGACACTGGTAGGTCTTTGGAGATAAAGAAATTAAAACAATAGAATGAGTCTGGCGGGAAACTACCAATGGTATAAATCTCTGTGCTTGTGTGTGTTATTTATAGCTATTTGATATAAATATTATTACATTATATACATAAACATAGAATTAATTTAAGAATGTGGCATTTAGAATGTGCCGCGTAGTATATACTTCATGATATATCTGTTAGTGCTACAATTAACTGTAAGAATAATATTGCCCTCTTCTCCCTGTGTTTTAGTTATGCTGAATCCTTGCCATGCTTGCAGAGTCCAAGCAGTAACAGAGTAGTTATGAACATTGTATATTTTCCCTCTTTCCTAGTACAGTCCTATTCACTGTGTGTATAAAATGGTGATGCAGAGAGTCAGAGGAAACTGTGAGTAGCTGAGCTGTCCCCAGTATGAACTAAAGGCTCTATATAACTTGGGGTCTGTCTGTTATTTGATCAACTTTCACACTTTGTTTATAATTAACACAATAAAAAATAAACATTAAATGAACATTACAAATTTTTAAGCTGCCATCAAATACAAAAATTAAATACAAAAAATTTGCAGAAGAAATTGTTCATTGTGAGCATGGTGAGGCACTGGAACAGGTTTCTTAGAGAAGTTATGGATGACCCATCTGTGGGAGTGTTAAAGGCCAGGCTGGATGAGAGGTGTCCCTTTACATGACAGGGATGGTGGGAACCAGTTGATCTTTAAGTTTCCTTCCAACCCAAACAATTTCATGATTCTCTGGTTCTATTTATTGGTTAATTTATAGTGCTGTTAGTTAAAGCTGAAAAAAGTCAATTTTCTTAAACAATGTCCACAAGTCAACATTAGTACATGCTTTTTGAGGAGAAGTGGGTTAATGAAGAATATTATGCACTTTTCAATATTCTTGAAAGAACCACTGAAAAAATATACAATCTAAGAAAATTATCTTGTGCTTTTTGTGCAAGTTACAGAATGTTAAAAGGAGGGGGATACTGACATTTACTGTAATGCTGTAATTGCTTGTGTCAATCTTGTCTCATACAATCAGGGTGCAAGGGAAGCTTGAGTCAGATCCAGATTGCATCTCTCTACAATTTTTAGTAAGATGGGTCCAAAAACCAGCTTGCCAGTATTTCCCAGAAGTGTGTGCTCTGTTGAAAAATCTTGTCATTTGGCTGCTTTTAGTCACTCTGATTTCTTTTACTTAGAAAAATTTTATCTACCAATGTTTCTTTCCTGTTCAGTGCTGCAGTACATTTGTGTGAAGTAATTGGGCAACTGTATGGCTCTGGGTATTTTTAAGAGGATCTTTACATCCTCTGTTCAAGCCATAAACTGGCTTGAGTTTGAACTTGTTGGTAAGTGGGAAGTTATGCCTGAAGCTAATTGTCTTACGTTTTATTCAGATTCAGTAGATGGTTTATAGGATCATACAAAATAATGCTATAAGGGACTTCACAACAGATCTACTCTATGCTCCTGTCTGTGGCAGAATCAACAACATAAACCATTCCTGATAGCTCTTACATGCCTAAAACTCAGTAAGTTATACAATTATCTGAATCAGTTAACTTCAGAGCTCTTAGTGTTAATAAGATTTTTACAAATACTTTAACTTAAGTTTTTCTTAATTCAGTTTGATAATTTTATTATTAAATTACATGTGGTTAAAATAAGGATATTTCACTTATCAGCGTAACAGAACTGCCAGCTCAACATATATTAAAAATGCATGCAACCAGTTCTGACTGGTCTCAACATATTTGAAGAAGTAATTTAGCCTAATGTTTCCTCAGTAGTTTTCAGGTTCTACCTCAAAATCAGGTGATGCTACGTGCACATGGTGTTATGGAAAAGATCTCAAAGGATTGCCACAAGCATTGTGGGTTTTGAGAAGATGTTGTTCTGTAGGATTATAAATTTCTTTCTAATATCTTGTTTAAACCTACTCTCATTCAACTTAATTCAACTTTTCACAATTCCCCCTTGTGAAAAGTCACTTCCCAGTCTTCTTGTAAGCCCCTTCAGCCCCTGGAAGGTAGCACTGACATCTTTCTGGAGCCTCCTCTTCTCCAGGCTGAACACCCCCAACTCTCTCATCTTGTCTTCCCAGAGGAAGTGTTTCATCTTTGTGGTGAGTTTAGTGGCTATCCTCTGGATTTGTTCCAACAAGACCACATATTTCTTGTGTTGCAGACCCACTGGACAGAGCTGGACAGAGTACCCCAGGTGGGTTTTCACCAGGGCGGTGTAAATGGGGAGAATCACCTCACTTGACCTGCTGGCCAGGCTTCTTGGTGAACCCTAGGATGTGTCTGGCTTTCTGGGCTGCAGCTGTTTGTCCAGCCATGTTAAGCTTTTTGACCACAAACATGCCAAAGTCTTTTTCCCTGAGCTAGTCTTGATCCATTCTCTGCCCAGTCTGTAATTGCGCTTGGAATTACCCTGTCCCATGTGAAGGACCTTGCACTTGGCCTTGCTGACCTCATGAGGTTTGCCTGGTCCCACCTCTCAAGCCTGTCCAGGTCCCTCTGGAAAACAAAACTCCCCTCCCTCCAATGAGTTGACCACACCACACAGCGTGAAAAACACAGTGTGACCACAGTCACTGAAAGAGGTGTTAAAACCTGCTGGTCCCAATAGGACAATTGCTCTCCACAACACTTTGAGTGCAACCAGACCACAAATTTTTTTTCTACTGAGCAGACCATCTTTCAAATCCATGTCTCTTCGGTTTAGAGACAAAAAAGCTCGTATGACTGTCTGAATCTTACTGATGTCCTTTAGAACAAAAGAGATGAAAAGTTTGAGGAAAATCAAATACAAGTTGTAAAACCAAGCATAATGCCTGTCACATGAATGCTGAGGACTAATCTACTCGTTTCAGGCAGTTTTCAGCAATGGCTGTGTTTGCAAGGTTCTACTTGAGAGTTTTCATTTGATTTTTTTCACAAGTGGATTTTCATCCTTAATTGGTGTAAATAGGATATGTTGTTAGAAACACCATGCTGTATTGCATTTCTTCTTCATTGAGGAAAAACTGTACTTGTCTCAGGCCTCTGACAAAAAGTACAAGAAAAATGTTAAATGTTACAGAGTGGAGGGGAAGAAACAAAAGATTGCTGCAGGTGACTTAAACTTGGTTGCTGTCATTTTCTGCCTGTCAATAAAATTGGCTTCACATGTTACATCTGGGCATATAATCAGATTCAAGTTGTGAGTTTGATGTGGAGAATGGTTGAGCCAGTAGAGCAGTCAGAGGAGTAAAGGGCCAACCAGAGCTTCTGTATCAAGACTTACTCAATCTTGAGACCCAGGCATTCATCTACAACTTGATGGTGGCTTTCAGTGAGAGCAGAGGCTGAAACTTGCTGCAGGATTTCATATTAAAGCACTTCAACAATTCTGACACTAACTTCCCACTTCATGTCCTAATTACCATAGAAATGCAATAATTATGGCTATCAGCAAGACTTTTCTCTCACACAATATCATTCACTTCATAGCATTTAAGAAGCAATCAGTTAAATAGATAAATGGGTTAAATATTATCCGCCTTCGTCAGGCAAAGGACACAGTACTAATTTAACTTGATAAGCAGAGGCATATCTGTTCTTCCAAAGCTGGAATTTTATAGCTTAAGTTATAATTCAGTGAGCACAAACTGCGTGCTTTATCAGTAGCACTCATTAAATTGAACTGGCTGACCATAAGGAAGAGAAAGAGACTGATTCTTCTTTTACAAGATTGCTGATATCTCAGTCCTGTTTCATGACTGAAGCTAGATTCAAAGACCAGGATAGGTCATGTATTGGCTACCAATTAAGAAAAGTAATGAATATTGTATCACTACTGCTACTACTACTACTACTACTGCTATGTTATAATAATGTCTATCCTTTCCTTGAGTGAACCATGGAAAAGGAAAGAAGGCAGAAAATATAATTTCATTTGCAACATATCTTGTGCATAATGGTTGTTAAAATTACCAAGTTATCCTCAATGCATAACTTTTGAGCCTAATTTGCATGTCTACTAGTAAGTGTGTGTGCAGTTTCAGGGGAGACAAGGGTTATCAAAACACTACAGGATCACAGGCTCTCTTGTGCCACGTTCTACATGGAACCAGAAAAGAGTCTTCTGTTTGTATTATTAATGTCAATGTACTGCAGACATCTGTAGTGTAAATTCCCTCAGTGAACTATTTATAAATCTTGTTGTTACATGTAAAATACGGAAGAAATCATAGGAAACGACTGTAACTGGACAAGAAATACACTGAACATAGGAGTAGAAGAGCGATGCACATTTTTGAAAACATGGGCAAGTGAAACTTCGAGAGTATTTCTAATGCAGGAAAATATAAAAATTATCTGGCATCATGTAAACAATGGAGCAGAGATATTGGTTTTTCATTCCACTCACTGAATGACCGAAGAATGTGCTCTTATAGCCTTCAAAGCCAAGGGAATCCTGGGCTGCATCAAAAGTAGTGTGGTCAGCAGGGCAAAGGAGCGGATTCTGCCCCTCTGCTCTGTTCTGCTCTGGTGAGACCCAACCTGGAGCACTGTGTTCAGCCCTGCTGTCCCCAACTTAACAGGGACATGGAACTGTTGCAGCAAGTCCAGAGGAGGCCACAAAGTTGATAAGAGCACTGGAGCACCTCCCCTAGAAAGACAAGCTGAGAAAGTTGTATCTATTCAGCCTGGAGAAGAGAAGGTTGTGTGGATACCTCATAGCAACCTGCCAAGGGCACTGAGGGAAAATGGAGAGGGACTCTTTGACATGAACTACAGAGACAGGGGAAGAAAAAAGGGGGAAATTTAGGTTAGATATATGGAAGAAATTCTTTACTATGAGTGTGGTGGGACAGGTTGTCCAGGGAGGCTGTAGATTGCCCCAGTTGTGGAGGTGTTCAAGGCCAGTTGGATAGGGCCTTGAGCAACCTGGTCTAGTGGGAGGTGTCCCTGCCCATGGTAGTGGTGGTTGGGACTAGATGATCTTTGAGGTCTGTTCCAACCCTTAACATTGTATGATTCTATTTTGCATTAACCAAATAGCATACTGTGGCATCACTAAAGGTTCTGGTGAGGAATTTCAGGAGTGGAAATTGTTTTCATTTCATTTTCATTTCATTTCATTCATTTCATTTCATTTTCAGTAACTCAGAGATCCCCACTCCCTTATCAGTTACTTGAGGTTTAGATGTGGTTTGTTTATTTTACCTTTCACAGGAGCATATTTTTATAAACTGTTGCAGTAGACAAAGGACATATAATTTTTTTCTTGGATTAACAAGTGAAAATAATTGATCAGGTATCTGAGATGCACTGCGCTTCATTAGAAAATCCTAAACTTATTCCAAGAAATCTTCCATGCAGTTAAACATGACATTCTAAAATTTGGGAAGTAAAGAAAATAAATAATAATTCACATATTGAAAGCAAATTAATTTTTCATATTCTACTTTTTGCTAACAATGCCGTGGGAAACAATTTTTCTTTGCATCTGTCACTTGAAGTTGCACTGAAGTTGTTTCAGTCAAGGATCTTTTTCTGAAAAATACCATCAGTATTGACACATTGACTAGTTGGAGCAGAGAGTGTTTGTTATGTTATACTTTTCTTTCTCCAATTTAATAGGAAATTAGGAAGATGAATTTGGTTCCACAGTCTAACTTAATGGAGTAAATAATGATACTTGATACTTCAAAAGAAGGGTTGTTTTCATACATTACTTTCAAGATCGCTCCTTGAAACAGTTATGACTGTGTGAATAGAGACCACCAGTTTCAGGAGGGGCATGAACTACAAAGTTGTGCTTGTAGTTCCAAACCTTGCTAACCTTTAGTGAACTTCATAACCTGAAAAGTCTTGAATGAAATCTTATACCAAAGGTAACTACTTTTCCATATCTAAAATTTACTTTAAAAATATGAGTACATGCTCTTCTCAAACCCCTTCAATCTTTCATCAAACATGCTTCCTCTAAATTCATTGCTTTATTTCACTGTATAAAACTAGGTGGATTCAAACACAGGAAGAATCTGAAGCATTTGGTTCTTATTAGTGTGGAGATAGTGGTCTTGCACATACAAAATACTAAAAACACTTAGAAATGTTCAAACTATTTTTGTTTGGAAGTTATACAGCATGAAATCACAGCCTGTAGTACAACAGTTATTTTTCTTTTTTATTTTTATTGTGCAGTACAATTTCAGGTTAATAAAACAAACAAAGACAATACTTTTATTCTCTAATCCCCACATTTTATTATTTTTATTTAAATATAACATACTATACATTGTTGCTCAGTGATTTTGGTATCCCTTTTATTTTCTAAACCCCTCCTCCTGTTTTCCTTTTACTCAGGAGACTGTTATGCTCAGGGTGACAGAAAACAGAGCTTATAGTTGAGGATCTGGGATACTCTAATATCTGCAGTTTGCTCCCACTACAGTGGGTATTACAGTATACCAAACACACCGGAATCATTGATTCCTTCAAGGGTTTTTTATTTTGGTTAATTTTCAGAAACCACTATTCATGTCACAAATGGCTCCTGGCTCACTTTGGGAAAGTGATATTTCCTGATCTTGTCATTTGAGCAGCATGATGTTTTGAGTACTATGATAATATTTATGTATAATCCTCCCCTGACCAAGTCATCTAGGTAATTCTGTAAGAAGAGAATTTCATTTGTACCCTCAATGTTCTTTAAGTGGTCATTCAATACTGCATTTGTCCAAACTTATACTGAAGGTTCAGTATGGGTGGTCCATTATGTCTTGTCAGTTTTAATTACTGATTACAAATTTTAACAACAGAAACTCGCTTTTATCGTGGTAGTTAAGTTTTGCTGTGAGCTGCAATTACATTTAAAATCTGAAATTCTTATTTCTCTTTCTAGAAAAAGGTAATTTGTGAAGAAGAAAGCTGGAGATAAAGTACCATGAAATACAACATCAGCTATCAACTAACATATGTTGTCTCTCAATGAATTCCTAGTTTTAAAACAGCTGACTTTATTTAAGGACAGGAAATACAATCTGACCATTTTGTATTTTATGGGAAAGCTTTTTTTTTCTTTTTTTCTTTAAAAACAGCTAATATTTAAATAACAGATTAAGATTGAAGTGCTGGTTAAACATTGACTTAAATAAGTTATAGAAGATTCCAACAACACCAGCCTTTATAGAGGTTAAACATTCTCAAAAAGACATTAAGCAAGGCTCTCCTTTGTACCAAAATACAGTCTCCAAACAATAAAAATAAAACCAACTTTTTCACAACAAGAAATATTGAAGATAAACTGCAGCATCAATATAATCTTATAGTTATCAGTTAAAGTATTTAAAACAAAATAATATTATACTACTTTTGTTTCTTACTAAAGACACTGCAAAGGCTTATTTATTTATTTATTTAGTGGAATACAATGTGAAGACAGTGGTACAAATTGTTTGATGTACTGTTTTCTACTTACCTGCTCTAACAAAATGAATCTCAATATGGTTACACTGGTGAGCTATCCAGAGCTCTCTAAAATTACTGAGTAAAACAAAATATAAAACAAACCTTATGTACCTTTAATTGAACAGACTTCATATTATGCTTAACTTTATTATACTGCAGTTGCTCAAGTTAAGCCTTGGGACGAGTAACACTTCATAAAAATGTCCTGGATATTATATATTTTGAGCCTTCAGTTACTGTGATAGTTATGAAAGGCATGCTAAAGCTGGAAACCAGCACAGCTTTTCACTTGGCTCTCATATAGAATATACATGTGAGTAATAATCTCTGAAAAACGCATGAGCATGATTTTGGATCTTCTGTCTTGCAGCCCTTAGTTAGATATTGTTCCCACTCTATGCCTGTGATTCTACAAGTTGGTACCAATGGCAAATGGGTTGAATGAGAGTATTAATTGAATAAGGAGTGCAGGACTGTGTTGCTTCGTTGCTTAGCTTCCAGAGGCCAAACATTACACTTAGGAATTACACACTACAGTTTTATTTCAATGCTTGCAATCTCAGTGATTTTAACAGGGCTGTCCACATCCAGGTTCCAGCCCAACGAGTGCTGCAGAACATCACACTGGTTGCAGTGTGTTAGATCCTGGCTTCAAGCTGAAATCAAAGTCAGATGAATATACACACAGATGCATTGACACCCAAGTACAGATGTGGCCCCTTCTCTCAATTTCAAATAGCAGAAAGGCCCTTTGAACGAAGTATTTTTTGAAGTTTGTTCTTGAGTGCTGATAAGTACAAAAATTTCTCCAATATAAAGACACCCAATACCATAAATCCAAGCACTGCTTGTTTGGTCTTTTGCTTAAGTGCAAGACAGTTTAAGAAAAAAATGGATTATACACTCTAAATTCTGCCTTTAAAGCCTTTTCTAATACCTATTCTCTGAGTACTTCTGAGGTTTTAACATTTTAATCCGTCAGCCTCTCTGTGAAGTACTAAGAAAAAGGGAAAGTAAGAAAGAAGCAAATGAGGAAACATTTCAAATAAAAAAAGATATTTAACATCCTATTAAATAAATAACTTAGAGAGAAATAAAGAGAAATGAATTTAGGACATACAAGCAAACCATACTATTCATTTTGTTAGAACAGTTATACACTACTTTGCTTATCCTATCTATTTGGCCACAAGGCTTCTCCAGAAATGTCATTATTTGTGCATATGACCCAAGTGCTTCCAGTAAATGCTTGTGTGTCTAACTGTTCATTGAATCATTAGGCTTGAATGAGCAATTAAGGACTTTGATATGAGTTAGTATTCCATAAATAGCATTCCCCATGAAGATCACACAACAGATTGTCTTATGTCCATCAAGGTCTGTTGCAGTGATTAAAAAAAAAAAAAAGTTCACACTGGCAATAAATTCCATCCCCTTTGATCCAGCTTGCATTTTGATTATAAGATATGACAACGAACTAAATAAAGGTATTTCATGTGCCAGCAATAAGTACAAGACCTTCAAAGGCTTCCCCTGCTCTCATTTCAAACATGCAGGTGTCTGTGCTGCTTCTCTGTGCCTACCTTTTAAGAGAATTACCAAATATTCTTCACATAACAGCCTTTGGTTCAACTGCATAAAAAAAATAGTTCGTTCATCTACGACATGACAACCATAGGAAGAAAGTGAGCTGAAGTGTTTTTCCTTCTTGTTTTCTGTCCTCTCTTCGTGGTTCCCCTCCCATTCAGGGCCACAAACATTTGCCTTCCATTGTGCTTCCAATTTAAGGATGCATATGTGTTATATCCATTTTCTTCTATTCTTTCCTTCAATTTGCAATCGCTATTGAACTCCTTCTGTTTAAAAAAAAAAACCAAACCACAAATTCAGAACAAACATAATATTTTAGCATACTGAAGGTAAATACTTTTTAAAAATGTTTGAAAATATTTTAGTGTTCTGTATGAGACACGCATTTAGGAGTCTACAGTGTATTTAAATAAAAGTTTCCCTGTGTCCACAGCATATAAAGAATGTCAGTTAGACTGCTAGAAGTGAAACTAACAAAAGATATAACTAATTATTCAATGCATAGATATAGCAGTTAAATGATGTAATTCAGTAAGAACTGGAAATCAACATCTCTGTGTCGGAATATGGCAACAATATTAAATCAAATTCTCAGTCATAAACTCAAAAGAATGAGGAAGCAATCTTGGAACCATTAATGACATTTCAGTTCTAACAAATATAACTCTTAAATATCTTGAATGAGATTATTGATACCATATGTTAAACAAATATATATGGATTAAGCCTACTTCTTTTTTAAAGTAAGAACATTTAAACCACACTGGTCATGAAAAAGGGCTTTTTTTGGAAAGGTGCAAACCACTGTTATGCTGCTATCAGAATTCATGTGAGGCCTATTCACTTGGCTGACCCAAAGAGGGGCTTAGCTTAAAAAGGAATTATGCATGATCCTGTACTTTATTGACTAAATAAGATTGGAAGTAATTTTGTGTATGGTACCAGGGATTAAAGGACAACCAGTTGTCAGGCTGTTAGAATGAATGAAAAATACAAGCCTGTGGAAGCATGTAAGGGAGACTACTTTTTTCTATACTTATATATCTTTTACACAGATATACTTTTCTATACTGAAGCCAAGAATACTTTGCATAAACAAGTAGTTCCTACATATAAACCCATCCAATTTTAACAAGCTACTTATATTTCATTTAGAAGGCTTTTAAAAGTGGGGTGTTTAAAACATAATTAAATTAAAATGAAAAATTAGCAATTTGTTGTTTCTGCATTTCAGAAAATAAGATGGCTTTTCACAGCTCAGGCAGAAACAGGTCAGAACCTCAGAGTATGATATACTAACTACATGCATTATTTTTAATGTGCTCACCAACAAGACAAGAAATAGGTCTGAATAATAAATCAATTTTCATGGTACTGGTAAGAATTTCAGGGACATCGTAACTTTTATTACAATCAAAATCCTTAGATATTTAGCTAATAAACATATAAAAGTATCCCATTTTAAGTGTCTTGAATGATGGAAATCACTGATTTTCAGTACTTAAATTAAAGCAACAGAAGAATTAAGAAGTATTAATATAGGGTATAAGACTATTTAAAATATATTTTCCATACCTTTAAATTTAAATTAGAATTTTTAAACTAGCTAATGTTAAGTACTTTGATATAGTAAGAATTTTGTGTTTATCATTTATGTTTCAAATAGTTGCTTCTATGACCATGGAATACATGCTTAAGAGAATTGCACATATTCAAACTCAATTTGTCTCCCAAAGTGCTCTTTAATTTTACAATTGTGGCTATTTGAGCAACGACCAGTGAGGAAGACACTATCAAGGCAAGACTCTTTACAAAACCACTATTGACACTGCCTGTACTCACAAAGCTACATATAGATAATTTAATTGTTATTTTCTCTATAATATCACCTCTGGAGTCAAGGTGGTCATCAATCACCATTCTAAACCACAGTGACTTCTCCTATCAGCCAACATCTTATTTTGTTGAAGAAACCTAATAGTGAGACTTCTTTCCCTCATTTTAACTGAAATCAGTCAAATGGAAAAGTATTTGATTAACATAGAAGCAGCTTTACTTGTTTTCCCAGATGCAGAATTGTACTCAAATCCAACTTTTGCTTCTATTTTTCGCTAATAGAGAAAAGATGATGCTGTGATGTGCTTAAAAAGTCTTACTGGCAGGGGTCTGACTGTTACACAGCACTGTTTTGCTCATTTCAAACAAATTTCAGCATAAGCCTGCACCAGCCTCTATTGTGCACGTGCTCAAGGGTGTTTTTACAATTTTATTGGTTCTGGTATTCATATCCATCTGCAGGCTGCCACACTGTAGTAATATGAGGCTAACTGCAAATCTTGGGATTATGGGAAAAATAATAACAGAAGCATTCTTGAAATCGCTAAGGTATTATGGAATAGGTTTTGATAAATCATTATGTTGTGATTTTATGATGTGAATATTGAAAAATTATCTCAGCTGGAATTAAAAAAAAGGCTTCCCACATTCGTATCTTCCTGTCAACACTATTTCTAGTACACTATGAATTACTGAAACTTATGGCAGCAGTTTCCATCTATGGTACATGAAAGCTGCTTCGACGTCATTTGTACATATATAGCGCTGGGATAGACTCTCACCACACTAGCCATGGGTAACAACTATGGTAAGAAAAACCAGTCTTGGGCTTTGGGATGGATCATCACAAATGACTACACTGCACACTGTAAATTGAGATGTGTGACTTGAAGATGGTGCTTTATGCTAGAATCTTCCCCTATGTGCAGAAGCATACCCATGATAAACGACTGTACTAAGAAACACAGTACACAGTTTTTTCTCTCAACAGAGCAGGACTAAGCACTGGTCATCCTCTATTTCTGACCAGTGCAAATCTAGAAATTAAAATCTACATTTACAGGAGCTTACAAAAAATTTCTTTGTTCTGGTCTTTCCTGAATGTGATTCTCTGACAATATCACAGAGTTTAGAAAATCAGTAGTATGTTGTTGAACCAGGATCGACCAGCCACAGTGTAGGTGAAGGAGGACAGTTTGTACTGTTTGTATGAACTAAACACACCCTGTAGAAATGTTTCCTCAAAAAAGAGGGCCAGATGACCAGAAGCCCCTTGGTATTTTCATTACTTCACTGTTTTCAACAGAAACAGGAGGCCTAGCTACATTGCTTAATGATAAACTGAGTCCCTATACGTGACCTTCTTTCTATAAAGCATATGGATGATCTGAAAATTAAGCAACTAGCATATTGGCTCATAACCCTTCCAGGAACTGGCAAAACATTGCAAAATTGCAAACCAAACCAGATGTAATGCCAGAACAGTCTGGTGTTTGTGTAATCATGGCGATGTGTGAGGATATATTTCAGTTTAGTGGTCAGATTTAGAGCTCATATTGCTTTCTGTTAAAAATATTTGGATGGTTACTGAGATTTCTTAGTTTGGTTTGCTTCTGTTTGGTTGATTACTTTTGGGTTTTGGTGTTTGGGTTTTTTGGCCCGAAAGTATCAGTAACCCCAAACTTACAGGTACAAATAAAGTATATATGAACAACTTTCAAATGTTACCTGAATTCTACTCATACAAAGCTTATTTACTGACATTTATGTTCATGTCCCTCTGCACTGTCCATAATCTTATTCACAAATCAATAGAGTCTAAAGCTTGCTACTCTAGGAATCTTCGTGTTCAAAATTTTAATTTGATGATTTGGTGTGTTTACTTCATCAGCTCAAGTTTCCATGATTCCAGGTACACTTTATCCCCTTTCCTCCACTGTCAAGCTACTGCTAAGTGTGACTTCACTGCAGAGAAAAGAGGGAAAACAAGCCCTAAAGATTAAGTTTTGTAGGACCCTCTCCAATGAACACTCCCTAATTAGCACTGTGACTGAAGCAGTAAGCATGATAAATCCCAGCAGCTGTGCTGGTATGACATGAGCTTAGCAAACAACAGGAAGCTTGTGGAGAGGGGTGATCCTGGCTTATCAGAGGATGAAATTTTGATGAATAGCTCATTTCAGCTCTAATTAGTAGCAACATACAGACAAGTAGTGTTTTCAGTAGGCAAGACAGGGAACTGTGCTGACTACTGAAATCCATTTGGAAAGTAAAAAGATACTTACAGAGCCGTAGACTTTTCCTTTTTTGTTCATGGCTAAATAGTAGTTGCTCTTAATAGACTTAACTGCCACAACTCCGATTTCTACAGATGTTATCTCCAATATGCCTAAAAAAAAATTGAGCTATTTAATCACTTTGTTACAGGATTTTCTCACAATAGAAAAGACAATTAATCTGAAAAATACTAAACTTGTAATATTTAGGACCAACTGACCAAAAAATTCAACAGAATTATTCTTGAAACCATTGCAATTCTATACATAAACATTTTTTCCACTAACGTGTTTCCTTTTCTAACCCTGCAATTTAAACCCCATAGATACTGAAACAACTCCATTCGTCTTAGCACAGATTTTACTAAAATTTATCAGAAGAGACATTGAAACCACAGCATCAAATTAAATATATAGCATGTGTCAATAGAATATTAGATTTTCTCCAATCTTCAAAACCCTTGGTAAACAATTTATTCCTTGTAGGACATTTAGATAAACTAAATCTCTTTGTTGCACTGAGCTGATTAATGCACTTTTGACAAGTGTGTTGACAATGCGGGAAATAGTAAGACTAACATTAATGGCCACACTATCTTTGTCTTTCAGATATCAGAAACATTTTCCTCCGTTTGTAACAAACATGGTATTCCTCCCCCCACCTTAAAACAGACTCTTTCTGGGACGCTGGATGGTTCAAAGGACCAGTAATGGGAGGTGTACCTTTTCATCTCTGTTTTCTGCCCAGGAGCATACTGATTTGGGAGTAGCAGACAGCATGCTTGGCTCCAACATTTCTCCTGTTCTCCAGAGATTTAAGTAGTAATACTTGGATCACAGCCCAGCTAAAGCAATGATCATTAAGGGTGTACAAATAGGGGATATTAGAGGAGGGGCAAAACTGTCCTCCTTAATTGGGTCTCGATAGTCAGCTTACATATACCAGTGCCATGCCATTAATAGAGGCAGATCAGTGAGTCCATTCCTGCCAAGGTCTATTATCTCTGTAATGTTCTTAAAATGTTTCTTATTTCACAGCAAAGAAAAGCCAAAGTTGCTTTCTTGATTTTCTTAGAGAGCATTGTTATAGAGGATGGAGCAGCTCTCCCATGGGACATCTGCTAAAATAATTGTGCTCAAAATCAGAGTTAAGTGGACTAAGCTGTGGATGCTATCCTATTAGAGGGCAGGAATGTGATGCTAACATTGCTGTAACACCATGAGTGGCACTGGTTTTTTTGTATCTTCCATGCCAAAAAGTGACAGGAATTCAGCTAATTCTTTTTACAGAACTGTATTGCAGTAACATGAACTGCGGCACAAACAAAACTAGTCTGACTCCATTTCTAACACCAGTAACAAGACAAAAAACCAAACCAAATCAAAACACAAACAAAGAAGCAAAAAAACCCCAAAAAACAAACAAAAAACCTCCCAAACTGGCATAACCTGTGCCATTTTTAATTTTTATGTTGAAAGGGATTAAATGGTTAGATTTTAGATTAGATTTTCCCATACTATCCTTGTAACAATAACATCATATTAGACTATTTCAATTAACCATTACAATCACAGCTGGAACGGAACAGTGCTTAAATAAGAAACTTGTACAGAATGAACCCATTTTAAGTGTCTTGAATGATGGAGAACACTGCTTTTCAGTACTTAAAGCAACAGAAGAATTAAGAAGTATTAATATAATTAATGAAAATATATAGTCTGCTTTTTCTGCTAAAGTTTGTTTGCAATCTCACACTCCATTACATTCCTGGTGGAGCAACCATGAGGAGGTCATGAGGGGAAATGAGGAGAAATGTACATTATATACACAATAACTAGCTTAAGCTAGTTAAGCTATTTAATTGTAGCCAAATATAGCAGAATTCTTCAAAATTATTATCAGTTTGATATTATCTTCGCTAATGATCCAGGATTTATTCTCACTGAGGGTGTTCTGTGTGCTTGAAAGTTCAAAAATGTATAATTTTCATTGACAATTTTGCATATTCTATGGTCTGCAATATTTCTTTTGGGTGAAGAGGAAATTTAATGGATGTTTTTCTTTCAAATTAATTTAATCTTGATCTGTTAACCCTTGGGTAATAGGGACATCATTTGATTCTTCACTACTCTCTGTACTACCCCAAGACTTCAGTGGCATAACCTGCTAGTTAGAAGCACAGTTACGCTCTAAATTTTGTCTAGATTGCAAATATTTTGGTGTTATTTACAGATTTGCCCAGGAGAAGTATCTCTAATTTGATAGAAAACTTTTGAAAGTAATAGGAACCTTTCTTGGGTTTCAGTGATGAAGACAAATTTCAAAGGTCGGCAGGAAAGCATCTACTCATCTGACATGAATCTGCAAGAAGGCCTAAGAACTTTCTAGAACTTTGAAATAATTGAATTTGAATAAAAATAAATAAAATGTATTTGATGTAAGGGTGAAAATATGCATTTGATTATTCTTGATGTGTTATTAAATTCAGCAGGTATATATTAGAAAAGGAAATTGAAACATACAATATGAAACTTAAAACTACAGTGTTTTTCCCTCTCCCCTCCTTTCATTTTTAAAATATTTCTAGTTCTATTCCCACCAATGTCAACTTTTCTTTGAAGCTCTTTTCTCATTCCTCTAAGACTGAAACAAAAAAGGCATTGCAACATGCTTCTTGTATCTGATTTTATACCATTGCTTGGGCTTATGTGTCTCCATGCCTCACTCCAAGAAGATGTGTAAAGTAAATAATTTCCATGATATAATGTGACTTGTAATTACTCTTGATAATAATAATACTTTTGATTTAATTGATAAATTAAAAATTTATTGTTATCGGGGTAAAAGTCTTAGGAGTTATTTATTCTAGTTTCCTGCTTAGGAATTTGGAAATGAAAATAAATTAATTACAAAAAACCAGAATGCTCTGGCCTCTATTATGGCTTTGAAACAGATAGCATACTATTATTTTACAGCCATAAACTTTGTAAACTCCCCATTGACTACATCAACTGTAAATCAATTGGTACCCAAACAATTTCCAATTCATTATAATTAGAATTATTTCAAATATCAACTTGAGCTGTGCCCTGTAGCTATGCATGTGCTCTCTTAACAGGTCCCAAAGGTTTTAAACCTATTCCCAATAGAACCCAAACGTATTTAACTTAAATAAACTGTATTTTTACAGTTTATAAAAGTGATCATTATACATATTACAAGGCAACAGAAACCTGATGGTTTGTCTTCTTGCTTTGCACAGAGGGACTGTAAACAATACAAGTGAAAATTTCACTTACGTGATTAGGTATGTTAATCCAAAATGTCCTAAGTTCTATAAAAAGGCTGACAATACAAAGCAAAAAAATTACAAAATATCCTAGAAATTGAGTGAAAGTATGTCAAGCAATTCGTAGGACGGATAATTTGACAGAGTAGCAGATCTATTGTCAAGGCAGTAGAGCAGTGGATGCAAACACACTCTGCAACAAGAAACGCTTTATTCCAGGACCAAATTCAACTTTGCAGTATGAGGCAGTGGTCATTTTTCTGTAGTTATTTCATTTGTATAAGGAGTTCTTATAAACACATTTAAAACATCTCCAACACTAGTTGCAGTCCTCTCACTGTAGAATAGGATCACCATGCATTTTCCTATACCTTTCAGAGATTGTCTCAGATATGTAGCAATCCACAAAGAATCCCTCCCTCCTTTGTGTTTTCTTCTGTTTGCAAAAATATTGCAGATAAAGAGTGAGTTCAGCTGGATAGAATGTGATGATGACTGAGAGCTTCTGAAACTTTTTGGTTTCCCAAAGGTTGACAAGAACCTGCTGGGCCCATGAAGGAAGCTGCAGCACTTGGTAGGTAACTGGAGAAGACAGAACTTGGTGCCACTGCAAGTGAGACTAAACTGACTTTTCAGAAAGTTGGCTTTTGTGCCCTACAGTGAGTTTCTCTGGAGGGGTGCTTTTGACTGCAACTGACTTGAATCAATACAAGTCGATGTTCAGGCATAACATTGAAGACATGGTAATTCAAAAAGGTGTTCTTAGTAGGTGGCTTGAAAAAAAGTGGTTTGAAGCAGTTAGATTTGTTGGATGTAGTCATGGAAGAGTGAAGTGCTAAGGTATATAAAGCCACTGCCTCTGTTTCTACTCTGTGTCACTAATTATACCTGTGCAAAGCAAGTTGAAAATACCCCCAAATGACAAGTTTTACTGATATTCCTATATTTTATCAGTATATGGTGATAACATAAAGAGAAAGATGATGGATTAATAGACAAAACAAACTAGAAAACTGAAGATGGCAAGGAATACTTGCCTTTGAAAGCTTTTTCAATAAACCAAAATAGTTCCACTAAAGCACACTCTTACAGACTTTGTGCTTGACTTTGAAAGTCAACTTGAGATACAAATCTCACAACCCACTATGCCACAGTAATGGGTAGAAATCTCAAATAATAGCCAACCTGAACCATAACCTAAGCTTTGACTTAAGAAATAAACGTTTATTTGAAGTTAAAACCAGCTCTGTGATTTTTATTAATGCTTAATATTTTTTGAGATTGCCATTGTTCCTACTCTATATCAGAAGTGAATGTACTGAAAGACCATAAAGTAGTCTGCTAATGCATCATATTTAGATCAACTACAGCCAAAATATTAATGTTCTATGAACTTTCCTGTCCAGTTCCCACATATAATCCATTTGGATAAGCCTGAGACATGTATCCAAACATCTGGAAGATTATGGTAACAAAACCTCTGAGCCTTTCTACATCAGCATAAGGTGAAATCCCAATAGTGCATAAAAATCACATAAAAGACTCATTATTGGAGGCTGGTCTCAGATCCACATAGTCTGTACCAATTCCTCTTTCATAATCTACTGATTTTATGGCTTTAATTTCAAAGCAGAGCACAGATGACTCAACTGATGGTTCTCTGTACATTAGGCAAATGGAAGAGTGGCAGCCGTAGGGTACCTGGGACAAGAGACCCTCTTAGTAATCAACAGTGATAGCTGTTAGCAAAGGAGGAGTTTAGATTTAGCTACAAAATTTGCAGGAATCAATTTAGCTAGTATACATCCTGACATGTAACAATTAATTCAGGATCACAGTTAGCCTACATTTTCCCGTCTGATCAGTAAAGACAGGCAACTTCAAAGGACAATTCTAAACACCACCACTCCCTATATTAAGTTTCCAAAGCTAGATGGGTTAAACTGAAGCCAAGGGAATGCTGGAAGTGACTTTGAGGACACATCTTTGCTGTCAGCTATGATGAGTTCAGATGCTCCCTCAAGGACACCATGTCTGTCGCTTTCATCAGTAATACACAAGCATGTAATCAGATTTAGCCAAAGTGCTAGGGAATACAAACATGTTTGCAACCTTCAGATGGATTTAAATCATGCTGTTGAAATGGGATGGCTACACGTAGAGCCAACTGTACCTAGTTCTATTAATCAGAGCTCAGATTTCTTGAGCTCTGTGTTTTGAGTCAAGGTGGGAAGACATAAACAGCTGCATGAATGTTGATGGAAAATGTTGATGTCTGAACATCTCAGCCTGCTTGACCCCAACACTGCAAGATTTGGTAACTTTTAGATTAGACACAGACAGTGCAGGAATACATTATCTGATCTGTTTTTGGGACAGAGAAGCTATAAGCGATGACTCTCAATACTAACCAAGGAATAGGAGTGATTCATATGCCGAGAGAAAAAATAGAAAACAATACACCACCACCACAGCATAACACATATGATTAGATGCAGGGTTGAAGTTATCTGATTTGTTAGATCTCTTGACAAAGATTACTTAAGGAGTTTCAGCCTCCCCCCTGATAGTTTTTTCTGCCTCTGTGCTGAAGTTCACCAACCCTTCGAACATAACTGTTTGTGGAGCAGCACTATAAACAAAATCATTGGAATGATCTGGCTTGGAAATAACTCTCAATAGAAAGCAAATCAACCTAAAACCCTAAGGACTAAACAATTGAAGTTTTCACTGTCAGATCTAGTAGTATATATTTTCTAGAGGTCTTATTGCTCTCCTTTTGGTCACTTTCCAATTGGTTAATTTTTTTGAAGTGAGGTGCCCAAGACTGGACCAATGTTCTAACTAAGGTCTGATGGGTACTGGCTTGAGCAGAATGATTACTTCATGTGTTTATAAGGAAACTTGGATCCTGATCCAAATCCCAATCGAAACTTGGCAGTCCATGTATGTTTCCATTTTGTAGACAGGACCAGGCACTCAGGATTTCTGCCAAATCTTAAATTTCCATGTCTCCACAGAAACATGCAGGAGAATGGAAAGCATATAAGTGAATAGTACAGCTCAGTAAATTTTTTCAGCGCTGCGTGGACCTGCCTATTTCAACCTCGGTGAAATCCCAAGTTATTTTTCACATTAATGATTATTATATTCACCTCCTGCATTTTACCACTTGTATAAAATTCAAAGCGAATAATTTTAACTGCAGAAACTGGGTAGAGGTAAGGTTATTCCATTTAATGTCCGTCCTAATAGACTAGGGAGTGATAACACATAGTTGCACTGCAAAAGAAACAGTCCAAATACATGGTGACTGACCGAAGTATCTGTACATCACCTGCAATCTGTCCTTTCCCTCCTGGGGCAGGAAGGAGCTTCTTAGCTGGGTGGAATGTACTGGCAAAAGAACTAATGGGCAGAAATTAGCTAGCAGCTACAGTATATATATTTGCAAATGAGGCACAAATGACAATTAAATGAAGCCCAACACTATTTAAACACTGACAAGTATGAGCATATGGAACTGGGCTTAGGTTCTAAAGTGGTCAGGGTATGTACAAAAAGAGGAACAAAACCCTTACGATGCATTGTGTAGAAGTTGTGAGACAGGAAACTTAAAGTGCTGTAGATGTCCTCTGCAATTTTTCTACCAACAATCTTTATCCAAATTACAAGTTTGTTGTCTTCTGCTGAGACTGTCTGACACATCCTGTGGCTATTGCTCTGACTAAGGCTGTTCAGCTCTGCATCAAAGTGGGACGACTGTTCTCTTTTGTCAGTTTTGTTTCATTTTGGACCTCATTTGTTCTTATGATGGATCTCAACTCCCCTTTGACCAAGAAAACAGGACAGGGAAAATATAGTCTGTCATTTCCTCATCTCAAATACTTCCTTTCTCTTGGAAGGCAGGAGAGAAGCATAACTACCCTCATAAGTATCACAAAGCTTGGCAGTGTGCACTGCGCTGTCTGTGGCAGGTAGGATCCTCTCCTGAATCGCTTTGGGCATAATGGATTAGTAATGGGGTAAAATAGAAAAAACCACAAAATTCTACAGGCTCCTCTTTAAAATACCATGACTAAGTAATGTTTTTACCAGTATTCTCCTACTGCTATGTTTCTCTGGAAAAAAAAAAAAGGATGTTTTAATGTTTTCCCCGCAAATCAGTACATTGCCAAACACACTAATCCACAACATCAATTAGTTGTTAGTTCTAATGGTTTATATCTGTTTTGCCTCATACAGGAAAAAGGAATCCATGGTATTTTAAAATATGGGATCCACAGGTTTATAATGAAAGATTACCCCTGGACAGCTATAATGATCATTCTTTTTCACATAATTATATTTGGTGGTAGTTACTCATCTACACTTTCAGCAGTTTTTTCTGCAATGCCACAAATATTCCTCATGTCACTTGATCATAATAATCACTTTTGCAAGAAAACTTTATAAGGACTCTGGGAACAGAATGAACATCTGAAAAGTGTAGATTAGGGTAGCTATATGGTACGGGTAATCAGTATTAAGAAAATCAATGCAAAGTAAAAAGAAAAGCAATGCATATCTAAAAATTCCTTAAAACACTTAACCACTTTTTTTCTATTGTAGCTTTTTTTCTCCAGAAATTATTTTCTTAACTCTCCTGGATATGAACAAATAAAAGGCAGGTCTGTGACCTTAATATTTATATTTATATAATTTGGGAATATGTTGTTTATTATTTGATGAGTGATTTTGAGTAGCTCATAACCTGGTGGATACTTTGCAAACAAACTACTGTCTAAACTTTTTCAGACAAAATATTTATTGAAAGACACAATTGTTATTACAATTGCTATTTGGCAGTCTTGGAGTAAAGAAAGAGGAATTAATTGCAAGTTATTACTATAGAAGAAGATATTAAGGCCAGCAGTTTAGCAGCTGAAAAGAACTCAGTGACATTTGATCACCAGTTCATTGCTTTATCCATTAATTTTTTTTCTTTCTCTGACATAAATAATTTTGTAAACTTAATTAATCCAAAATTACAACCAATCAAAAATACACCATTCAGTAACTGTATTATTGTTATAATGCTATGTGATCTGCTTCTCGATTTTTAGTGCTAGATTTATACTTTGTCTTACCTATTCTGTACATTTCTTTCTTCATCAAAAGTAGGCAGTGAAAGCATGCAACAAGGTCTGTAGTCTAGCACACATATGTAAACTATGGCTTGCTACAGTGCAAGCACCTGATATATGTCTTTCACAGTGTTTTCATCTTTAATACTGGACTGTCTCTAACCTGGTTAGACCTGGTATCTTCAGACTGCTAGTACAAACAGTTCTTTTTAAACTTTGATGAGCACCGATAAGTGCTGTCTTCTTAAGCATTCATTCAACACCTCATAAAAAAGCAGGATGACAAAATCGTCAATCTTACACAGAAACTTAAAAGGCTGATCTGAAGAGCACAATCACTTCACACCCTTCTGCTTTCATTATCTTCAAGTCTCCTTCTATATTGTTTCCATCCTCTCTGCTGACATCCTCAGATAGCAGCTAACAAGCATATTTCACACACAGGATTATGTGATCTAATTCCACGTGTTTGCTACTCATACCTTGTCCTTTTATAAATACTGTAGTTCCCTAGCCTGGGTTGCTGAAATGACTTTGGGGTTCGTTTTCTTTTAACTATGTAAGTCTCTTGCACAAATACTCACAAAACTATGTTTGGGACATCTAAGAGACAATCCAGAAAGTATGACACATTATTTTCAGTTTTTCTGCTCACCATTCTGTAATTTAACAGCACAAATCACCCTCAGCCAACCAACCCCAATATACCACTCACTTGACAGTGAGTGTGATTTCTGCTGTCATCTCAGCAGAACCCGAGTCAGGAAATGTGTAGAGGGCAGGCACAGAATGGCCCATCTTCTCTACATACTTCTGTGTCAGGTTCAGAGATACCTTTGTTTACTCCATTTTCTGATGCTGCAAAGACCACCTGTCCTTGTGTCATTTGGTAAAAACTGTCTGACAATTATATTCACACCTTCTAGGGTTGCTCTGGTGTGTCCCTGCAAAGCTTTGGTTCAATTTTCCTCGGAATATTACCTCTATTACCCAAATGTCAGACACATCTGTGGATTTTCCGTTCTGAGTGCCTGACATGTTGTGAAGGCTGTGTGGCAGTGCACTAGTTAGCTGTTTGTGTAGTCTGATGGCAAGGTCATGTAGACTCTGCCTGGCAAGGCCTGGCATCAAACTGTTTAAAACCAAAGGAGCTAATGCTGGCTTGGTCTTGTCCACGTGGCCCCTGCAGTGAGTTATCTTTAAAATTTTGTGGAAGTGGATCCAGAGGAAAACAGTTCATGCCAAATAAAGCTAAATGTGAAGTAATATGTGCAGGGTAAAACAGAAGTGCTGGATCCAAAAGTCACCTTGGGAAATATGTTATTTGACTGTGTAGACCTGCAGACAGTGATGGAGATGAGCAGATGAAGAACAGAGCTGCCATATGATGGGATTTTTCAAGTGAATACAGAAACATCTGAGAATGTCAGATCAACGGTGAGCGTGCTCCTTATACAGCCTGCACACACACATTAAGTGTAAAACTATCTAAAATGTCTCATTCCTTGTGCATAACCAACTCCACAATCATATTCCAGGTAGCATCCATTTTTCTATACACATTGTGTAGTTGGTGTATAGAAGACAACAAATAAACAAATTATAGGTTAAAAGTAGGGAAAAAAGGTAATAATTTTTTTCTCAGGAAAGTAATGAACAAAGTCCTGGTATTTCCTGTGCTCAGCATATTCATTAATGATCCACAATAATGCCATGACAAACCCTGCTGATTAAACTAAATTATTCAGGGTATGAAATTTGAAGGAACTGGAAATAATTGCAAAAGACTCTCAGAAATCAAGTTGATAAGGCAATAAAATAACAGAAAAAAAATCAGTGTAGGTGAATGTCAAAAAAGTGATGCACACAGGAAAAATAATGTTAGGTTAATAAACATCAAATGTGTTACAGAATGGCCTATGGCTCAGCTACTAGTTCTTGGTCTCATAACAGATACTAAAAAAAAGTAGGAATGTACAGGAGAAGAACAGGATATGAAAAATACAGCTACAAAGTTTAAATCCACACACGATTGCATTTTGGACACAAATGCTACCCTTGTCTCTCATCTCATAAAAGATACAACTAGAAAAGCTAGAGGAAAGGGTAACATGCATGATCAAAAATAAGAAGTAACTGTTGTCTGAGGAATAACTGCAACATTGGGCTTTACAGAGTGGAACAGAAATGGCTTCAGTAAGGAAAATCTACAAAACTCTAGGTAACATTGCATAATGAAGAAGAAGAAGCTACTATGCACTGAATCTTAAATTAAATTATTGGCCAGAAAACAACAATTTAATGTTTAAAACAAAAGAAGGTATTTTTTCACACTTGTTAAATTACAGCAGTCATTGGTAAGATGTCAGTTTACCCGAACTGAGAAGTGATCAGAGCAATTAATTAAAAAATATATTCCTAAGACAAGTAAATTAATACCATCATTAGTGTCTGAGTTGGACACAGATGCACACTGGGGAAGTATATCAGGCAGTTAGCACTGTATGCTTGTTCTTCTCCTCTTTGGGCTTCTCCTACTGCTGCTGTCAGAGACAGGAAACCAGATTGACCTTTAGTCTGAAGCAGTGGAGTCATCCTTTAATTCTTACATATACATCCCCCCATACAGAGAAATAAAAGGAAGCAGAGAAGCAGCCAGCAAAGACCTGTCAGGAGCAAATTCCATTAAATCTAATCTGATTTTATAACAGTGTAACAGGTCACGTCATGAAAAGATCTATGTAGTTAGGCTTTTGACACAATCACGCTACTTATCATAAATACACTAGTTTAATATAAATTTATTTTAAGTGGGATGAAAACCAGGCTAGAAAACTGTATTTAGAGAACACTGATTCACTGCAAAAATGGAATGAAGTGTTGAGGAAATGCAAATGCAGGATGAAGAAGAGCAAGATAACTATTTTGTAGAAAAGTTTCTGAGGGGCTGCTGGTGTACAATGAAGTCTTGAGGGAGTAACACCAAAGTGAATAGCTTCCTAACATATCTAAACATTTTTAAAAAGCAAAAGAAAATCACTCAATATAATCCAGCATTTGGAAAAATTAATCTGAGCTATATGCTCATTTCGGGATATATCTAAGGAGGGCAACCAACATAGTGATAGGCACAGAACAAATTACTTAATTGAAATTAAATTCAATTATTTAATTGAAAGTTAAATAAAGTTATCCTGTTGGTCTTAGGAAGAGGAGAATTGGAAAGAAAAACTGCATCAGTAACTTTCAATGCCTAAAAATTTCTGGGAAGAGGAGGGAATATTCCATGCAACAAATAACGGAAATAATGCACTCAAATGCACAGAAGAGTAAGAGAGGATGTTAAGAATAATAAGATTTTAATCAGGGTGATAAAAACTCTCTTTATTCATTAAAGATGCTTTGGAGTGTGTGCAGAGTTTAAGAGCAGGTGATAAAAGCGTCCAGCTGAGTTGATGATAGATATGTTGTGGGACAAGGGGATGCACAACACGATCTCTTGAGAATGCTTCCAAGCCCATAAAAATGTGTTTTTACACACAGGAAGTCACTTATTTCTGAAAACGTTGGACTAACTATAGAGCAGTGTTTTCTACAGAATTTGTGCTTCAATATACATACAGTGTGCATGGTGTGCTGCTGATTTTTAGATACAAAGAAACCAGTCAGAATTACTGCATGATATTTATGACTAATGCACTGGAATTCCAGAAGAAGTGCAAAGAAACATTAAAAGGCCCAGGCAGCAGCAGAAGACAGCTCAGATATGTGGTAGACCAAGGCAATAATAGTAGTGAGATTTAGATTATGCTCACAAAAAATTCAAGACCATAATTATTTTGCCTTGCATTTTCTTTATAGATTACATATATTTTGGACACTTTCCTCTAAATTGTGAACTTTATGTCCCTCATTCCCATGTTCTTTATTTGCTTATTTTGTGCTTATTGATTTGATTAAATGCAACCTTAATGATATATCCTTTTTGCTTTATAAGAAAACACTCAAACACTGTAGTCAGTGTTGTTTATACATGAGACATTGATTTCTGTAAATGAGTAATAATTGACAACTGTACTAGGCCTGTTAGACTGAAATTTGAAGGGACTTCTACTTAAAAACAAAACAAAAAGAGTGTTTGAATATTGGCAAATCCAACAGAACTTGTGATTCAATACATGAAAACTGGTCTCACTGTAGTTCGACAAGAATTTCAAGTCTGTGGGTCTCCTTTCACAAATCAGGCTCACAGAGAGCAAGTAACCCACAAGGCCAACCACAAAGGTATCATGTATGAAAATTTGGTTCTTAATGTCCATGCTTTTCTGGCCACCTCTATTTAATTATTTTCTTTCTATTCTTTACTTTCTGCTGTTTCTTTTTATCCTCAAGCCTACACTTTATTCTCATCCTCTTTCCTTGTAGACACTAACAAAAGAACTTGATAGGAAAAGAGTAAGTTGAAAGACATGACTAAGGCTCACAGTGTCTTCATTTAATCTCTGTCTATTTATTTACTTTACATATTTTGCAGTTTTAAAAATTTTGTGCCAAGACCATGCTCTGGGAGCTCCTTGCTGTTTTTAAACTAACACAATAAACAGCAGATACAACACTGCTGAATCTACTGTCACACATCTGGTCAATTATTCACTTCCATGCAACGACAGAGCAATTGAACTGCCTGACCCCACTCAGTTCCACCAGCTACATTCTCAGCTGCATATGAAAACACAAAAGCCTTCAGAGAGAGCAGAAGACAAAAATCTAGTGGGAAGGATGGAAGAAATTTTTTGAATGAAGGTAAAAATTATATTCCAAATATTCTCTTTCTTATAACAATAGAGTAACATAATTTGATACTATTTGTGGTGATTTTTAATGTCAAGGTTCCATATGTTTCACTTACATAGTGAGACACAGAAAATGCTCTGTAAAACCTTTAATAAGACAGGGATGATGAAATTCCAGTTAGCAAACCACCTTTTCAGTTCTCTGGTATCAAAGCAGAACAGTTCTGGTGCAAGGGGATCTCACATGCTCTCTCAAGTATTCCACAGCTTCCAGCACCAGCGCTAAAGAAGTGAGCTGATGAGATCCAGTGCCCACTGACCTCAGAAATCCCTTCTAACTGATCTTACATTTTTAATATCGATCTCTGGTGTTAAAAACAGCAATTCCAGTGCTAATGGGGCACATAAAAGGGAGATGTTTTGCCACATTCCCAAACATAGGCAAGCTACCCACAGTCAAGAAGATGGTGAATTTCCAAAGGGTAATGTAACTTTATGCCAGATTTACACTTTCTCCTTAAATCCTGTTTCAACAGGACATATCAGACAATTTGGTAAGTGACCAGTTTGTCAGCATTCTCAGCTCTTTCACCATTGTTTGCTCAAAAATATCTTAAGTCCAATGCTCAGAAATAGAAAGATTTTATGGGCAGTATGCTCTTTTTTATACAGCCTTATCTCTTCTTAGAGGTGTAACCCATAAAACCAGCAATCAGTACTATCACAAATTATACTGCAACCATCAGCTGATACTTCAGCAATTCCTGATTTCTGTGGTACTTCTAACAAAACATACGTAGTCTTGAAAATTATGCAAAATACATTCTTTCACGTCTGTAGCCTGTGGTGGATTAAAATCTACCATTTTGTTCACGGCAGAACTAAAAATTTGTAACATGGATTTCTTGCCTAATTTCTCACAGGAGCTACATCTTCATTTGCATGAAAACTCTGAGCTATTCATTAACAAAAGTAAATGAAAATTTCCAGCATAAGTGAAAGTTATTAGGAGAAGACAACTAAAACTTCACTTCCTCAAGAAACCTGGCTTATCTCTCAGTAAGGCTAAGTCAAATCGCTGACGGATTTGTTATGGGACCACTCTGTAATGTCTTCCCACTCTACCCTCATAAAAAGACTGTTATCAGGGACATTAAAAACAGGTCATTACCTCTGTAAGTGTTAACAGACATGCCCCCGAATGCCATTTCCGCTTATTTTTTACATATTAGCATACATATTGCCACACCCGGAAAGCGTGTGACCCTCACTGCAGGATTGTTAGCAATCAGAGCTAGAAAGAGCAGTTTGGGAAGCCAGCAAACAGTTGATTCAGGGGGCTGATTGCTTTGCTGCAGTCACCTAGCAAAATAATGGCAAAGTTTGAAAGAAAACCCTGATATCTGAGATCTATGGCAGTGTTTTATCCGGTGACACCAAAGTAATTAATAAAACCAAATTTTCCTAATTGTCTTAAATGATTTGAATATCAATCTCTGATTTCCAGCTTAACAAGTCCAGAGTTCTGGGACATAACAGAGATTTTTAAATGCTCTTCAATTCATACAGTAATTTAGGTTGAAAAAGCCTTTGAAGGTCTTCTGGTCAAACCCCAGGGGCCAAATTCAAAGTTTTCATATGTTGTTCTATTTCTCGTTTTTGTTACCTATGTTATATCTGATGTAACGATCTTGAAAAAGAGCTAAGTAACTCCTGTGACTGAGGATCATTAGAATCCATCTCTATCAACTCTACCTTTCCAAACCGGATCTGTCATATGCAAACTGAAACCTCAGTGGAAGGCACTGTGTTGAAACTGGCATCAGATTTAGAATCTGGTCCTGATTCCACTGTAAATGAATTAGAAGCATTAAGCTCAGAGAAGATGACTGACTTTTGACAAGAAGGTGGCTAATGGGGCACTGTAAAACACATTCAGAAGACAATGACAGCTGATTCTGATTTCTTTTCCAACATGTGGATTACGTTACACTCACCCAAGCGCTAAGCTTTCATCTCAAACAGTTGTGAAGGTGAAGGCTTCTAGGGGTCTCATTCTCTAATTATGCCTGACTTAGAATTCACTTAACTTAGACTAACACAGATAGGAAGTCAAGTTCTGTTAGCTGTTCCACCTTTCACCTTACAACACATCTGGGAAATATTCAGATCAAGATCATAACCTTGCATTTTGGCATTAGCTACCTAAAAAAACATTAAGATATCACCAACAATTTGCCTTTGACTGGGAAAATTAGAAGCATATTTGAGATGTAAACACTGTTGTGGCACTAATATTGCTGGTAATGATTAAAGGCTGCTACTTTAACTGTAATGGAATGAACCAAATCTGACAGTCTTAGTCCATGCCCATTTTCAATTTAAAAAAGATAAGGAAATACCAGTGGTATATCATATTCTGAATGAGGAGGAAAGCTGGGAATATTTACAGATAAGTATTTTCAATGAGGTCTACAAATGGAAAGCAGTATGTGTGAAGTACTGTAACAAATTTGTGGTTACAAAACAGAAGTGAGGATAGTACCGAGCTCTTTCTGCTGCAAGAGGCCTCTCGACCACTTGAACTTATAATTATAAGCAGGACCTAGGCACATCCTTAGAATTGTTGCAGTAGAGGGCAGCTTTCATTTGCAAATTTGTTTCATATTAATTAGTTGATTTTTTTTTGATATCAAAAAGATATCAGAAATCCGAAGCTAATAATATAGGCGTTCAAGGGAAAGCATACCTGAGGCATCCTTCCACATGCAGGAATGGGGAATCTCAAACTCCCTATCCTTTACAGTTACTATTCAAACTACACAACTGAAGTCTAAAGTTGGGCTTATGTTAGGCAGGATTTGCTCTTACAATCACAGTGGCTAACTCTGCTCACTTCTAGGATTAAATCTGCGTTGATGTTTCTGCTAAATAAATTAAAAAAAAAAGATGCCTAATGTAAAGTAGTTAGAGACTCAGCAGAGATCAAATCGTAGAACCTAAAGTCAGGGAAACTCATTATGAAGGAAAACACTTAAGTGAAAAATTTGGATTGGGATCTGGTATCACCTAGTGAACAAAAACTGAAGTTTTTCTAAATATTGATGTCTAAACCAAGATCAAGGCTTCTCTGACTATATGATTAGCTGTATAATACACATGTTAAAAGTGGAAGTTACTAGTCTCTTTTATAGTGTTAAAGACAATAGGTTGCAATATATAAATTGTCAGACTAGATGCTATTTATCTTACCATACAATAAAGAGCCTTAGGATTTGCTTTATATTAGCATTTTTTTATCTGCTTATTCTGTTGTCTTTCTTGCCGCCATTGCATGTTTAAGACATAATTTGTATAAAAGTTTAGATTTTTATACTGAAACAAGTGTTTCTTACTCTATCAAATTTTCAAATTAATAAGCAGGAAAACAGTAACTGTGTGAAAACATGAAGTTTTATATGCTGCTAAAGATTGTGAAATGAGATACAGCAGATATTAACAAAAGCATCTGTCTTGCATGTTTAGTTTCTTAAGCCTTTGATGCGTTTCAAATATCAGTAGAGCCTTTCCCTCATCTTCTCCACTGTAGTGCAAGTTCAAAGAACACACATAACAAAAAGGCTGAATTTCTAGCAGCTTTGAACTGCCACATACAGTTTAGCAATTTTAAGAAACGCTATAATATCTGAGATAAATTTATTAAACATTGTTTTGTTAATTGGTGTTTATTTATTTTCCCCACTGTGGTGCAAAGAAATGGTAGATGCTCGGGGACATCAGGAATATACAGGCCGTACACTGGCTGTAGGATTCACTGTGAAAAATCCAGTTCTGTAAATCAAATTTATTAAAAAGTTCAGGCAGAAGAAAGCAGAAAACCCCAAGCATGCAAAAATTTTGTTAATTGATCAAGATAAAAATGTTTATTTTATCTATAACCAAATTTGAATATCATTGCGTCTCATTAAAGTGATACACACAGGACAAGTATGAGGGAACTACTAAATATAGGTAGCACTCTAGGAAGGGTAGAAGTAGATACAAAAATTTGAGGCAGGAGTTTGCCTGCTACAGAGAAATTAAAATACCACAGTGTAAACTGAATACAGATCTTCTAAAAGCCTTGGAATTCATTAGTGTTTGTGACTAGAGAAACTTGGGTAACATCACTTACAGAACAATTAAATCAGAACTACAAAGATTATGCAACAGTTGAGGCAGTAAAGAGAATGTTTTAAAAGAAAACAGACTTTGTCTGCTTGTTAAGACATCTCAGTATCTGAGAAAGAGAACGTACCTGTGTGACAAACTCCCATAAAGGCTAGGAGCCTGCACTGCTTGATTTAAATAGCTCAACTTGAAAGGAATGTCTTTAGGGGCATTAAACTGTATCTGATACACACCTCTTCCCCAAGCAAGAGGATAATGTGTTTAATTTTATATGTTTTATAAATATGTGCATGCTTATTTATACATGTTAAATGTATTTATTACATAAATTTATGTCTAATTTGTATATATGTATCACATTTTTTTCAGAGCAACTGTTTCCTATTTTGTACTTGTACTGTTTTTAGCATAAAGGGATTAGCACCATGAGGCACTGGAACTAGATGATCTTTAAACTTCCTTCCAACGCTGACCATTCCATTATTATTATTAAATAATAATAATTATTTAATTATTATTATTTAATATAAACACCATGCCACTGTGCTAGCTCTACAGAGTGATTCAGCCCAGTGACTTGATTGCTGCTAATTCTCAGGCTAGCTTGTTTAATGCCAATTAAAAAAGCTTTGTAATACTGCAGTGAAGATGTACTTTGTCTCTAGACTAAGGGTCACCCTTTCTGTTTGAATAATTCTAATTCTCTGGGCTTGTGGGCCTTTGGTTCAGTTGAGCAATGATGGTTCCACTTTTGCTCCTATCTTATCACATCTTCAGATAATATTAGTAGACTGGCATCTGGCTGTAAAGGCTATGTTGCCACAAACAATTTTACATTACTCTTTACTTAAAAGGATCCAGAAAAACAAATTACTTCTAAATTGAGTAAGATAAAACTGAACTGATAGAGGTGATACCTTCAGCTCTGAACCTGCAAAAGTCTCCATTCATTGTTAACAGCATTAAACTGCATGCAGGAAAAGGATTTTTTTCACATGTGTATTTCTGCACATGTACTAAATGTAAACATACTAAACATAGTAAATAGATGTATCTTATCTTGTCTCTAATGTTAAAATATAGATCCAACAATATGAATGTTAGCTACTGATGTACTGTTTATGAAGACATATATATATATATACACACGCATACATATATATGTCTTATATATATATAATATATATATATATGTCTTATATATATATATACACACATACATATACACACAAATATTGAGCATCTCACATTTAATTAAAAAATATACTCCTAAACGCTGAACTACGTTTAACTGAAGGCAAAATCCCTGGTATAATGCCCATCAGAAGCCAAACTGCTACAAAGCTGTCAAATTATTCAAACTATCAAATTGTATTGCACCTGTGCAAAATGAACAAGCCACCAATTAATTAATTAATATCTTTGATACAAAAAATGATGTAGAAAAAGAACAGTTAAGGGATTCTACATGCAGGTAAAATGATAGCTACATACTGTAAATATTTCATGTAGTCCAAGGGCACAGGGTGAATTTGTTTCCCTTAAAATTTGATATATTTCAGCACAGGCAGGAGACACCATTTATCTTCCCTTCTCATATTTCTATCCACAAGACAGATGTCAATGTTGTCTAATGGATAGATCTTGTCTAAGCTGTTTCCCATCTGGAAGCAGGCCAAACAAGAGCAATAACAGCTAGAATGAGAGAATTGTATCTTTCAGAAAGTTTTCCATGTTTTCACTAATTATGGGCATCTTTTCAGCTTAGCTGTGTTTAGCTAACTTTTAGCAAGGATCTATGAAGACCATGTTTTGGTTACATCAGATAACACATATGATTACATCAATATATCCCTAAGATAATAACATCTACTACTAATAATCTAGTTTATGAATATAAATCTCTTTAATGTCGGTGTTTGTATTTTTCTTCACACCACAGAAATCATCTTCCCGATTTCCCAATGCATGATTTTTCTGTATATTACAAATAAACAGAAACATCATTAAGTGACATAAAAGAGAATACATAATGAACCCTGAAATGGATGGACTGTATTCCAGCGTTCACTACAGCATAGGGCTGGAGTGTGTTCACACAGGATGCTCACAGACCAACTGCAGATACACCATCAAAGCACTGTCAAAAGAAATGTACAAGGGACACTTCATTAATAAAGAGATGACAATGAAACCTTGTGTTGGCTTTGCTCAAAGGGAATTGTTAAATGCATGAAGTGCAGTGTCTAACAATAGGTGCACCAAACGGCTGGATTTACTGATTTTCTCCCTGTGAACCATAAACATGGCTGGCAAAAATGGTGTTGACAGCAGTTTTAGTAGAGATGTGTCAGCTGTAGAGATGTGTCATCTATAGTGAAATGTCTTTGTTGTCTGACTTCTCCATGCAAGATATTTTCACTTGTCTGGAAGTCTTGTTAACCCCGGAGAAAATCTACTTGAAAAAAAGCCTGAGGGTGCTGAAAATATAATGAATAATTAAAATAAAAGTTTAATGAATATTGCAGAATTATTACATATATAGTACACAAAACCACTTTTCATCGTACAGTTTCCAAGGCAATATTATTTTGCCTTGTTTATTGTAGCAATATTCTATTTGTGCCAGTAGAGTGAGCATTTAAGATAAACACATGATTACTTTTAAGATTGGCCGAAATCTAAAAAGTTCATTCATTGCTAAATCCGCTTCCACTAAAATCAGTGTGGAATTCCTTTCAACCCTGCATCGCTCTATCCCTTAGACTATTATGCCTCCTGGGTATCAACTGATTGAGCATTTGTCTCTTAGGTCCATCAAGAGATACTAATTTGATTGTAGCAGGGTGTACAAATCTAAATGCAATGCTGGCTTTTTTTGTGCCCTTTTTTTGTCCGTAAATTGTTCATAGCAGCTTGTATGGTGCTATGTTTTGGGTAAGTGGTGAAAACAGTGCTGAAAACAGAGGGAGGCTTTAGCCATTGCTGAGCAGGGCTTACAGAGCCAAGGCCTTTTCTGCCCCTCACATTGCACCAGCAGTGAGGAAGCTGGGGGAGCAGGGGACATTTGAGTGAGGGAGTGATGGGGTAGCTGTTGGAGCTTTTGAATCTTCAAAGCTGTCCAAGTAATCCTGTCAAGTAATTAGGGGAAGTTGCCCAAGGGGTCCTATGATTCTATTATTTAATAAAGTTTAGTTGTATGACAACGCATTGAGACTGAAACTAAAATCATTATATTAAATGGAGTAGTGCATTTGTTAATAAAGTTTGGTGTCAAACACTTAAGTAGTAAAGGACATGGATGAAACATCTTGCATTGGAGTTTTAGCAGAGAAAATAACTTCATTATGATTTATTCAACTTATTTGTGCCAGCAAGTCATCCATTCAAAGTTAAGAAGTGATTGGGAATTTGAAACATAGTGGAATTTGTTACAGGAAAGAAATCAATGACTAAAAGTAAGAAATAAGGTGTCAGAAGATGAGTTCTACTGCTTAAAAAAAAAAAAAAAAGAAACAATAACCAGAATCAGCTAGTTTAGTAACTAAATGCATATTCTTCTTTTGCTTAATAAATTAGTTAAAATTAAATGCAAAGCAATTTTTGACAAATTTTTATGCTACCAACAGAATGTGCTTCTTATGCATCCAACATTATGTCATTTAATGTAACTTAACTAAGAAAACAATATTAAGTTGTTTGGTTTGAATATTTTAGTTCCAGTTTCCAATATGGCTTGACAAAAGCCATATGTAAATTATTATCTTGCAAATAACTAGCTTATCATCCACCATTTTCTAGCAAAACCAGAAATGTAAAATTATGAATCTGAGTTGCTCTTCATGAAGTCATATATCTATGCATATACAAATCTGCAGATACTTTGTAATTACCAAAAAGAGTGCTAAAAAGTACCAAACACTGAGAATCAACAAAATTACTAAAACCCACAAAAGGAAAATTATTATTTTTAAATTACACACTCTTGTTGGATGCCTTAAAGCATCTACTTTACTACCACTACTAGTGGTAGTAAAGCTAAGGTAAATTACCTGTTGTGTGAAGCAGCCACACTATGTAGTAATTTTGTAAACTGATAAATGTTAATTCCTTCTTATGTTATTGATGAAAGTGTATTTGAACCTACTGTATGGTACAGTGAAAAAATATAAATGCCAGCAAAAATTTCAAAGCGTTGTTTTTTACCCATTTTCTTCTGTAACATTACTTTCTTTTAGTGTAAACAGTCATCTTGTCTCTTTCAATATATGTAGAGTTACTCCATTTTATCTTCCTGCTTAGATGTATTAACACAGGAGTCTTAAATCTCCTTTCAGCCTTTCTTTTGCTTGGTTAAACAGGTGAATTCTTTTCAGACACCTTGGTAAAACTGTGTCTCTCCACTACAGAGCTACCCACAGCTTCAGGTCTGCCTCAGTTCCAATTTCTTTTTTTTCTCTTTCTTTTTTTTCTTTTCTTTTGACTAAAATAAAGTATTTTGTTTCAGATGAGTTCTTAACAGTGCCAGAACAGAACGACAATTGCTCCACCTCTTCAGGAACTCTGTAACATAGAACACTACAGGTTTGTGTACATATTTTTAATGGCTGCATTTTTATTCATTCTCTGATGTAGATGTGTGCTGGAATCCTGCTTTCAGATTAATCAGTAGATGTCTGTAATAAATATTGTCATTTCTAGCCCATAATGTTATGTCGAATACATTTACAGAGGACAGCTAGGAATTAAAATGTTTAGCTTGCATAAAAAAGCTGAAAAGACAAGATATTGTCGTATCCCTGTTTCTTAGAGTATCCCAGAAGATTTCCATTCTATATTTCCAAGTTTTAATGAACCATAAAAATTATTGTATGCTTGGGATGGATGACAAAGCATCAAATTTCTTGCTTTGCCTTAAAGACAAGCATGCATCCTCCTGAAAAATGATCTTGGATAGCAATTTTGACATGACTTTGAACTCATCCTTGCCAGCATCTTAATCTGAACACAGTTTTATCTCAAAGGGCCCTACTGGACAAATGGCTGTCCTCAAAGATTTTGGTCTCTGACATCTGGAGGAATTGCAGAAAGCCTTGTGTATATTAAGTTCAGATGACGCATAATTACAAGATAAGTTGAATAATTTTGTCTCTTTTCTTTTTTTCGTATACTCATTCCCCACTCACACTTTTACATTCACCCTTTGAATTGCATGAAGACAGCAAGGTTGTAACTTGACTTTCATCTGCTGATAAACAAGGACAGACTGTGACTCTTTACAGTGCTCGTGTGATTGTATAGGACATTTCCCCCCCCCTCCCCCCAAAAGGTGGATTTGAACTTTTTTTTCAGAAAAATATCACTTGGTGAGCTGCTCCAAGGACATAGGGCCTTAAAGGCAGGTTTTAGTAACAAAGTGGCATTCTGAGACTTCTGTCCTCTGGTAGGTAGCCACACTCTTTACTGAGCAGAATAAAAAAATACATGGAATGTTTTATCACTGGATATTATCAGGAAAAAAACCAAGATAACCCAGCAGTGTTGGGACTTACTTCTGGTTCAGAAGGTAGACTAGCAATAGTCATAGTAATTCTACATCATATAAAAATCATAGTATAAAGTTATTTTATTCTTCTAAATGCATTTAAAATGCTTGGAAACAAATAGAAAATGGCATAAAATTTTAACATGCTTTTTCCAAAAGGGTAAAATGTCAAGGTAACCTGATAACTTCCTTTTATGAATGGTTGGTTGGGTTTTTTTGGAGAAGGAAAATAAATGGGATCCAATCTATCTGGCTGGTCTTCAGGAGAGTTGATACATTTTCCATGCTTTCAGTAGTAACTTGGACAGCAACACAAATTAAATTTGGTCATGAGACATTGAAAAATCTCAGACATATAACACAGTGGTAGTATATAGGAAGAATTTTAGAAGACTGGTCTGTGCAGAGGTGGGATGAAATTAGATCATTCAAAGAGGATACACATTCACACATCTGTGGTACTCTAAGAAACTGTACCTAAGACAGGCATTCTGGCAAGACAGCCATGTTAGAAGCTGATTTATCTGGAGCTGTCCTTAAACCTGATTTTAAAACCCCATTTAAAAGTTAAGGCAAAGAGTAGCTCTTGAAAACAAAAGGTTCAAAGATCCAACAAAATAGAAGTGAGCTCTATGAAATATTTTTCTGTCTCCTCACCTCACTAAGAAGTGCCTGCTTTTTAACATCATATTATCAATGTATGAACACCTCTCTCTCATATAAAATAATGTTTCACACAGGATAATTGAAATTGCTTGTGTTTAGGCTAACTGTTGTTACCCTCCAATTGTGAACCATAACCACTGGGTAGTATTTCTGAGTAACCTAAGAAAATAAGGCAACTTTAATTGGACATTCATTAGGGATCAGATTTAAACTTCATTGGAGTCAGTGGAAAAGTTTCCATGAACTTCAGTCTGGATCCTTTAGTGGCACATATCTCAGTGAAGTCCATTTCCTCACAACTCAAACTCGACCCTCAATTAGATATATATTACTTTATCACAATCTGAAAATATACACACAAACCAGAAAATGTCTGTAAGA
The DNA here is from genome assembly GCA_013397955.1 of Grantiella picta. NCBI lineage: Eukaryota > Metazoa > Chordata > Aves > Passeriformes > Meliphagidae > Grantiella > Grantiella picta. Next base: position 184,217 of record VZRM01004627.1, read on the forward strand.
TAAAACACAGCAAAATTATGTATTAATGTACATTGTTGATCAACTATGTCTCTGCCAAATACAGTCAACAGTTGGTTTTAATCAATCTACAATGAAGGACATATTTTTCTTCAAAGAAAAAAATTATAATCACTCTATCACCCACTCTCAGCAAACATATACAAGGGGACATTTCCTATTTGACCTCTAAAAGGGAAATATTTGGATAGCAAAAGCAAAATAGCAAAATACTTCCCACTCACAAAGACAAGCAAAAAAACTTGAGTAACTCAGTGAAATAAAGGGATCAAACCCTCATCTACTTGATATCAAAGCTGACCCCTTGGAATCAGTAGATCCTCTTTTATGTCACTACGAGTTATTATACCATGTATTAATATTATGTGGGTAGCATAAAAAGTTTCTTGAATATGAGGTTGTTTGGACTTTACGAGTGGGATGATCTGTAAAGACCTAGGTGGCACATGCCTAATGATTTTTGAAATTTCAGTGATTTAGTGACTTTCAAATGGGGATACTCAGAGCTTCTGTCACTTGTTGAACATTGCTAGTAGTCCACAAAGAACTAATGTCCAGAAATTCTTTTTCTTTATTTCTGTGACACCAAATTTACCAGCTACTTAAAAGCACACACACACAAATGGCCTCAGCAACTTCAACAGAGATAAATAAGCCTGAAACCAAGGCATGCAAGAATAAGTCTCAAATTTGTCAGTTTGCACATCACTATGCTATTGCAGTAGCTGCTCAAAATGAAATGTCACTGTAAGAAAAAAAGTGAAGGTTTTCCTTGCTGCTAATGAAGTAATCTCTATTGAGATCTGCTATGCACAAAGACCACCCTTGGTATGCCTTTGTCAGTGACTATCAAGAGCACTATTTTTTCAATTTATTATTTCGTATGAGATAAAATCTGCATGACACTCTTAACACTTCAAGATTGTGAAAGGTGGTTCAAGTGTTGCTTTAGAAGTGTTATTCTTCTTCAGAAATCAGTGTTTTACACTCTAGTGAAATGTAAACTGGCATTAACTCCAATGAAGTCAATGGCAAAACTGCAGCTGGTTTGAAGGCCAGCATTATCAGGTCCTGCAATTCCAGCTGCTACTTTCTTCTTGTGGTGTAATACAGCAAACAGATGCATAAAATTTGCTGAAGAAGTGATATTGACTTTGTCTCTGTCAAGAAACTAACTTTTGCCAGCTTACGAAAAAAAATGAAAGGAGTATATTTTGTTACTCTATCACTGATAAGACATTGCATCACAGTGTCATGGAAAGATAACTTTGATTTACATTACAAAAAAAAACATGTGTCTTGGATTTAAGAAAGAGTTCTCTAGTGCTTTCCACTAGAGAATAAATTAGAATTATGCTTATTTCTTTGTCTTTTAAGGTTTATTCTCAAAATTTTCCTTCTAAATGAGAGGAATTAATATGCCTGAACTGCTGAAATTTTTGCTCCCCTTGCAGTCAGTTGCAATATTTAATATACTGCCAGTAAGCAAACAGAAGCATACTCAAGCAAACAGAGGATCAAGGGCTCTTTCTATTGCTTTTCAGTGTGCAGCTTCCTTCATTCAATCTAATTCTCTGAGTTTCCATCAAGAGCCAGCCTCCTCTTATCCCTTTCAACAAACTTGGCAAATGTGCCTGTGGCTCAGCTTACTTCAGCGCATGTTGCCGTTATTCTACTCAATCTTCTCTTACACTGAGAAGAACTTACAAGTAGAGAAGGAAACATTTTGTTCCTAAAACAAGAGCAAATGCCTTATTTTGTAATGTTAAGGTCCTACAATTATTACAATAAATCCTGAAATTGCCAGCCTGATAAGCATTCATGACGTCCTCTTGCTGCTCTTCCTGCCCTTGCTTTCTAAAGACACAGGTGAAAGACTTCAATTGTACTGAAAATGTGTTTGTATAGCATCTCAAAAACCAGCCTGTGTGGTCCCAGAATCCAACTTCCCCACACAAAGAAAATTTCCCCAAATTACTAGACAACTAGAAACCATGAAAGAACAGATTAATGTATTTTAAGCATACTTTCAGAAATAGTAGTAGTTCTTTTAATGAGATGACTGAATCAGGATAACGCTACTAAAGAGGAAAACCTACCTCATGTCTTTAAATTACAAAACATGCATAATTTAGGGCAATCTTTCTTTCAATTGTGGAAGCAGCAGATCAGATTCTTTTACAAGTTGTTTTCTTAGGAAGAAGGAAGTTGCATGTCTTAGCTACTTAATTACATATTAGGCAGAAGTGTTGATCAGCTGGAGGGCAGGAAGGCCCTGCAGGGGGATCAGGACAGGCTGGATCATGGGCTGAGGACAATGGTGTGAGGTTCAACACGGCGAAGTGCTGAGTCCTGCACTTCTGTCACAACTATCCCAGGCAGTGCCACAGGGCTGGGGAAGTGTCATTGGAAGTTATCCAGCAGAAAGGCACCTGGGGATGTGCCCAGGGGCCCAAGAAGACCAATGGCACCCTGGCCTGGATCAGCAATGGTGTGGCCAGCAGGAGCAGGGCAGGGATTGTCCCCCTGTACTCGGCACAGGTGAGGCTGCACCTCGAATCCTGTGTCCACCTTAACTCCAGTGAAGGGCATTGAAGTAGCAACATGTCTGGAGAGGGCAAGAGACTTGGCAAAGAGTCTAGAAAACATGTCCTGTGTGGAGCAGCTGAGGGAATTGAGGTAGTTTGGAGAAGAGAAGGCTCTGAGGGGCTGTCTACAACTGCCTGAAGAGAGGCTGTGGCCAGTGGAGGGTTGGTCTCTTCTGCCATGTCTCAAGTGAAAGGACTTTTTACGGAGTGCAAGAACTAACAGCCCCCAGGGGCAAGAAATCAGACAAGGAAGGCAGGAGACTGACATGGCTGAGTAGGGAACTGCTGGTCAGGCTAGAGGAAGAAGCAAATGTACAGAGACCTTAAGCCAGGACAGGTGACACAGGGAGGATACAGAGACAAAATCTGATTTCATAGGGATGGGGTGAGGAAAGCCAAGGACAAGCTGGAACTGAACCTGGCAAGACATGCAAGGAATAACAGGGCTTCTACAGGTATGTGATTCAGAAAAGGAAGGTGAAAGAAGGTGTAACACCCTCTGATAAACAATGCTGGAAAACTAGTAAGAATGGATGAGCAGAAGGCTGAGATACTCAACAAGATTTTGCCTCAATCTTCACTGGTTACTTCTCTCCCACACCTCTCTAACAGATAGACAGCAGGATGGGGACTGGGGGACCAAAGTCCCTCCCACTGTAAGAGAAGATCAGATTCATGATCATCTGGGGAACCTGAATGTACATTAATGTTTGGGAACCGCTGAGATGCATCCCAGAGTGCTGAGGCGATTGGCTTATTTTTGATATGGCCATGATATTTGAAAAGTCATGGCAGTGATGTGACTGGAAAAAGGAAAATATTGCACCCATCTTTAGGGGTAGAAAGGAGGGCCCTGGGAGCTACCAACATGTCAGCCTCACTGCCATGCCTGGGAAGGTCATGGAACAGACCCTCCTAGAAGCTGTGCTAAGGCACATGGAAGACAGGGAGGTGATTCAGGACAGCCAGCACAGCTTCAGTCAGGCCAAGTCCTGCCTGACCAGCTCACTGGCCTTCTATGATGGAGCGGCCACATCAGTAGACAAGGGGAGTGCTACAGATGCACTTATCCAGACATCTGTAAGGCCTTTGACAAAGTCCCACGCAACATCCTTATCTCTAAACTGGAGAGAAATTGATTTGATGAGTGGACAGGATAAGAAAGTCGTTGGACAGCTGCATCCAGAGGTTAGTGGTCAATGGCTCTGACTCCTGATTATTTTGGCTCTGAGTCCTAATGGACATCAGTGACTAGTGGTGACATCAGTGACAAGCTGTGAGGGTGGTGAGGCACTGGCACAGGCTGACCAGAGAAGCTGTGGATGCCACATCCCTGGAAGTGTTCAAGGCCAGGCTGGATGGAGCTCTGAGCAACCTGGTCTAGTGGAAAGTGTCCCTGTTCACAGCAGGAGGGTTGGAATGAGATGATCTTTAAGGTCTCTTCCAACCCAAAGTATTCCGTGATTCTATGACAAGAAGAAATGATGTTAAATTGTATCAGGGGAGGTTCAGATTAGATATTAGAATTATTTTTAAGAAAGAGTGGTCAGGCATTAGAATAAATTGCCCAGGGAGCTGGTGTCTCTGAAAGTATTCAAGAGGAATCTGGATGTGTCACTTGGGGATGGGGCTTAGGGGTGATTATGGTGATGCTGAGTCGACAGCTGGAATCGATGAGCATGAAAGTCTCTTCCAACCTTTATAATTCTGTGATACACACTTGCACTTCATTTTAATTTATAACCTTGGCTTTCTAGTGGTTGGAAACACAGGGATAACTTACTGACATGAATCAAAATTACATTAATTATGAATTGCAGCTGAATAACTTGCCTCAATATACATTTATAAATGGTGCTGTCTACTTCGTTTTTTTTTTTCTTAAAGAGTATCCATTAGAGTGAACTGAACGGCAACACCTAAAAAGCAGTGTCTAGCACTTCCATCCAGAGCTCAGACTCAACCTATCTCTTCTATTTTGTTTGTACTTTTATCATGTTAGGCAGTAGCACTTGTGAAATAATACAACAAAGTGAGATGATGATGATGATGATGTTAATGTAATTTTAAGTACTTAGGGGAAAAGAATTCTTTGAAATCAGTCTTAAAAGCAAAAACTCAGACTTGAACCAGATGAGGCACATTGGTGTACCATTGAGAGGTTTCTGCATGGACAACAATACCTCTAAGAGTATTTATATTTTATATGAAATCATCATACAATATTGTCAAAAGCTACTGTTTTAAAAAAACATTTTGGCTTGTGGGTATGAAATCTTTAATGAGCTCCATGGAATGAAGAAAAACTCTTAGCACAGCAATGCCTGTATTTTACTGGGGCCCCATGAGTATGATAGGAATGGGATCGTGCTAGTCCATGCACCTTGCAAGGGAAGAGCAGGTGGTCATATGGGCTATCTCCAAGGCATCTGCCTTTGGATGAGGTCACAATCGAAGGCCACAGTGTGTATTAAAGGCCTCTTGAATCCAAGGTCTCAAGTGAACTATGCCTTCCTTATTCTTTTGCTTTTCTACTACAATATAATAACAGTACTTCCTCAAAATAAGAGAATAAGCAATATTTGCCAGAAATTTATCTTCTAACTGAGCTAAGATCTGTTTGTACTGGACTGGAACCAAAAGATTTCTCAGTCCCTTGAAGCATATTAATAGCAAAAGTCAGGTACACATCTAAAAATCCTGGATTCAGCTCACAAGTTAACACAGCAAGACGTGTCACACTCAGGCTGGCTCTGGCCAATCATTATAACATGTAAGACATTTTCAAACTGGTATTTATCAATTTCAGGTTGACCCCACTGCTCTAATATTTCTGTGCCATGAATTTCTGAGCAGTGCTGACTTCAGAGCTGACAAAGATGCCAAAAGCTGACTGCTCTCTGCCCCCTGCTATGTACACAGAGCAGTGCAGTGCTCTCATCTGCAGGAGTCAGCCAGAGGACTCTGTTTTTGTTGGTTCTTTGCTTTCTTCATGGCTGAGGTTTTCAACCCTCAGAGTCACCAATTTGCCTCCAGGCTGGAGCTTGTAATTAAAGTCTTGGTGCCAGGATTTTGTACATTCTATTCTGCCTCTAGTCAGGATGAAGAAACTTTCAAAATAATTATCCAATTTTAAAGACAAAAGTAACAAATGAGTATCCAAAGAGCTGTAAGGTTCAATATAGGCTATTTCATCATACAGTTAATACAAACATCAGGCCTAAGTTTAGCAGTGATTAAGATTGAAAACTCTGCAAAGCAAAAGAGAAATAAATCTGTATTGAGGGAAACTTCTGTGGTGGGAAATCTGCCCTCTACACATTACCACCCACAAAGCCATGTGGGGATTCCATGGATAAATATGTGACTGCTAGTGAGAGCTGGCTGGGAAACCATCTCTCTAGCCCAGGAAACATTTCCAGATTTCAAAATGCTCCCATTCTGCACCATGGATATGACCAAGCTGGCCAAGCTCCTACTACCACTGAATTCAGATAGGTGGGCATTTGTGCCCAAAGTAGAATACATTACAAAGCAAAATACATAGTAACAAGGTAGGTTTCAAAATCTAGAGAGCTGGGGAAAGAAACATTAATTATCAGATAAATTAAATTTTTATTAAATTAATATAAAATTAAAAACTAAATACTTTTTCACCCCTAGAGCCAGAGAAAAAAATTTGAATAGGAAACAGCTTATTGCAGTCCTGATAGCCTGGCAAAAATAGCATACAGGAGAAAGAACAAAGCCAAGAAGAACTACAACACACTCCCTCTTTCTCTTTTCCAGTGTAAGTTCTTTAGTGTGATTGGATCTGGTCATTGGATTGTTTGAGACTGAATATCACTGAACAAACCCAGAGCACCACAATCATGCTGGTGGCCTATGCCCTGCTGCCTTCTTTCCTGATGTCTCTGGAGCCAAGTCTAACTGTTCTGATGTATGCTCTTGTTCAAATCGTAGGTGCAATTCCATTCCCAGGTCAAAGAAATGGTGATGTGAGGTCCTTCAGTGCCTCTCTACTTTTCACTAACTAACTGAAAGCTTTCATCACAGATTGCCAACTACGTTAGTAGACTGTCAGTAGAGTATTCAATACCTCATTTTACAAAGGCCCTTGATAAACAAACTCCATTTCATATTATTTACTAATAGGGAAATTTCTGCATTTTAAACAGCAAAAATGGAAAAAGCCTGGAATTTGGAAGACTACATAGAGGTAAACGATGACTACACTTACCACACTATTACTTCAGCTAATACTGAAGACATCATGCAGACATGCAAGCTTATTCTGTTATCCTGCTACATCATATTCAAAGTACTACTGGATTTTTATTGCTTCCTGTGCTTCCAGAACATTAATTAGATTATGCTGCTACAGCTTTGAAAATTTGAAGTACAGTTGCTGTATATTACTCTCTGCCACAGGTTGATGAGCATTAAATTTGATTAGCATTAAATTTGATTTCACAATTTTGATATTTCACATAATAGACATGTAAAATTCAGTAGGAAGAGGGGTTTTTCTGACTGGTGTATTGTGCCTGTTTTGTATTTTTTTGGCACACCTTATAGCCAGAAGAAAACAATACTTTTTCCAAAGCCTCATAATTTATATAGAGAAAAAGCAGTCTTCTCTAAGGATAAAAGACATTTTGAAATGCTGTGTTTGAAGCCAGTGCTGCAACATCATCTCAACTAAATGTTCCCCCTGTATACATAGGAAAGGAGCCATCAAAGCACTTTGATGAACTTGAGTGTCTGCTGTATACAATGCAAATATTTTAGTAGCAGTGTAACGTTGTCCAGCTGTCTCTTCTAAGCTTTCAATCCAGTTTAGCAGGAAGCCAAGTGCTCCTAGGCTGCTACATAAATTTGGTGACATCTGAAAAAGTGGTGTGCTCAGTTGGACAGACAGGTTTTGCATGGGAATATGTCGTATTAGGAAAGTTATAAAGCAGCTGGAGATTTAATACAGAATCTGTGATGGATAAAATCCAGGACTACTGGCTGTGCTACTGCCTGCCCTTAGTCACACCATCTCTATTCAACCAACACATGCAACATATTAACAATGCAATAATTAGTACACATTCCTGTCTGCTACTTAAAACTTCACTCCCAGATGCTGCTTTGGTCTGATCTCAATTTTATTACCTTTGATGATTCCCTGCACTTCATAATACCAGGCTGCATTGCCATTCATTAGACTCAACAGTGGTTAGGCAGACACTAGCTGAAGCCAGGTTTCTAGCAGAAATGCCCCTGCTCTTATTTCATGTGGCTAACTTCTGTAAATTACTATAAATTGTTTCTCCAAATTCCCTGCAATATATGTTCATGCATGTGTGTATCTGGGCTAAACAACTGCAGCCAAGAGAACAAAACCAGGCAGCAAGATAACAACACAAATGACTTGAATAAAAAAGAAAAATAAAACAAAACCAAACTGAAATGAAATGAAAACCAAACCAAAAAAAAACCAACCCAACAAACAAAAACCAAAATATTATCCAACCCAAAAAAAGCCAAAACCCCACTCATTTTGCAGTGAACCACTTTGTGTAAGATACCCACCCCAATGCTCTTTTCAATCTTTTTGATTTCTCTACACCTTTAACACGACAATGTAGGATCTAATGCCCTCCTACAGCTGGGCAGTCAGACCTGGTCATCTTATAGAAATATTTCTGCTGAGAAAATGTTCCTGATCTGTATGCCAGTGGTGACATTTTTGTTTAAGGTATTAAGGTATGCACATTTGGACATGAGATTATCAGTAGATACCCAAAGACTTACTTTCTACTATCAAAGATTTTAAAGTTCTTTTAATTTAAAATAAATGTAAAGGGAAAGCTTTCATGAAAACAGAAACTGTCAGGGTTTGGCTTGGCTTGATCAAAAACAACAATACTTTAAAACTTCTCTACCTGTCTGTTTGCCCATTGTTAAATATGCAATAATTGCTAAATACTACAGCAAAATACACTAAAATATGCAAGAAAAACCTAATTACCCGGTTTGCAATGACTGCAAATATTCACAGTAAAGCCAGAAATTTTGAGGCTTTGCAGATGTTGACTTTAATGAACATCCTGGGACTGAGTTGTTGCAAGTGTTTATACAAGTCATTCAAAAAGGAACGGGGCTGGTATTTTTGTCTGCATGGAAATCTTTTAAACATTTTTATTCAGTAAAACCCAAACTAGAAAACAAATGCTCAGAAGAAAGAGTAGTGTATGTCTAGACTGACAGCACAAATACTTTGAATGTGCCAATGTTGATTTCCAGACAACTTTATTTCAATCTAGCTTAACTAGATTATGTTTTCAAATTTTGACTGACTTTCTTTTTACCTAGAAAAGTGTCTAATTTAACTTTCAGATTTGTTATATTCCTAAATAAAATGTCAGTCTTCCCCTGGCTTTTTCTGATATGTATTTTACAAGAGTGTCATCTCTAATTGCACAATGAACACGAATTTTAGAATGGTGATGGTGCAATGCTCAAGCTTTTATTACCGATGATGAGAATTTTTTCAACATGGACATTTCACATAATTTTCTGTTTCCAGATATGTTTTACACTTCTCTGCTTACTGATGGGATGGAATGGAATAAACAAACAAAACCAACAAGCTACTCAAATTCTTTGGATCAGACAATGACTAATTAAGTGTTAGTGTCCATGAAGTGTGTCAAACCAAACAACGGACGACTGGAGCTTGTTTGCCACACTCTTAAACCTACTTATGAAACATATAACTGGTCATCTTGATAATGGAAAAATAAACAACAAACAACTCATAAAAGTTGGGGTGTGCAGATTTTGTTCAACTGAAAGTGCCTGGGCAGCTCACAAAGAAACCAAAGCTGATTCTGCAAACTCCTCCATTCAAGTGATATTCAAACTCAAGAATATTATCCAAATTACTACAGTAGAGTTTTGATTTAAAGAATGAGATCCTTAAAATTGTACCTGCACTCTACTGAAAAAAAATGGAAAAACTCATTTTGAGAATTGAGATCTCATTTGATGTAAGATAACAAGGTGTGCTACATCCCACGGGCCAACTTCTAGCACTGAATATTTAACTCTCCCTTTTTGGCTTAAACTATAAGTTACAAGATCTTTTCCCCAGTATGTGGTTCCCCTGGGACCAGCAACATCTAACATGTCCAAAAGGGATGTTGGCTACCCAGGCTCTTGCTCACAGGGAATAAAAACTCCCCTTTAGAATGTTCTTTTTTAAAGCAATAACTTTCCATGCTGCCCTCTTAGATAAAATGGCTGTCGCAGTGCAGTTAATGGCTATTTACAGTCATTATTATATCAACAGTTTAGTTTGTTTAAATTTATATGAAATAGAATTTAACTGTCCTTCCACCCACTCTCCTAAGAAACATTAGCTATAAACAACACTCTGCCAAAATTTAATAATTTCATTAACTGGACTACCTAACACTCTTTTATTACAGAACATACTAAATTATATAAACATAATTTTTGGCATATACATATTTTAATTCAAAACCAGAGTTGGACAGCACAATGCAACAATTGGCAAATCACGATCTTATCTTGGCTTTTGTACTAATGGTGTCCAAACAAAAGTAGACATTTACTGGCAACGGCAAACAGCAGAACTCACGTCTTTTTCTTTTCACAATTCACAGTATCATGTTGGCATTTGTTATACATTTCTAAGCACATTTTGACAGCTAAAAATGTCCCACACCATACCTCACCATAATGGCTGTTTTACATTATATTTTTGTATCTAATCCACTTAAAAAAATGATGATCCGATTATTTTTGGTACAAAAGAATTCCTTAGAAATTCTGGTAATTAAATCTAGCAACCTGGAGAATACCTTGAGTGTCCTATGATTTTTTTTTTCTGTGATCTCATATAGGCAAATTCAAGACAGCTCCTAAGCAAGCAGTGTCCAACTTGCTTCAAGCATATGAGCCATATCAAACAGATTTAAAAGATTATTGTGCTGCTGCTCTGAAGAAGCAGGAATGAGGTGAGACAGAAGTGAATTGCCACACTTTGAGCTCACTGGCTGACCTTCCAACCCCTCCTCAACTTGTTCCTGCACACTCCAAAGCATAAAACTGCCTCATGTCTTCAAAAACAGTAAAGAAAATGGTGTTGGAATGTAAGAAAACATTATAAAAAGAGATAAAGGGAAGCAGCTACTTGCCCTTTCATTTCTTTGTTTTGTATAGGAGATAACTGATTTAACTGGAGTTTGGTCTGAAATAAAGTAGTCTTAAATGAGACATGATTGTCCTGAGGACTGTGTTTGTTTGAAAACCTTATGCTTTCTGTTTTTATCCTAACACTTACATGGATTCTATTAAAATGAGAACAATAATTTATCAGGATATTTACACTACACTCTTGACAACACTTATGTTTAAACAGTTTTGATCTTTTCCCAAGAAAATTCAGCTTTCAGCTCAACACAGAAAAACAAATTTCTTAAACTTGAAAAATGGCCTACAGAACCTCAAAATACAAATACAACATATGCAGATGTTCTACCAAATTTACTACAAGCTTCTATTAAAGAAAAGAAAGATAAAGTACTTTAAATAAAAAGGAAGGTTTTAAAAAGGACTGTTTAGATGTTAAATGTTTGTAGGACAGGTATAAATCTTTTTGCTTATATATATGAAGGAAATATCACACAGAGGATGTGCAGCTGACCTACAAATTTATTTCTATGCATAAATGAGTCATGCAAAATGTACAAAAATGTATGAAAACTTCGACATCCAAGTGCAGGGGCTAGGCAAGTGCAGCTCTCATGCTTTGCTAATGATAGCTTCTCCCAGATTGTTTATGCAGTGTGCTGAGAGTGTCAACTGATGTGGAGAGTACTGGAAACTTTCAGGCATAATTAACCTCTGCAGCCTCTTAATGTAGTTTCACCTATAATCCACAGGTCCATATCACAGAAGAGCAAAGAGTCTGTTCAGGCCCAATTGAAACATTTCACAGAGAAGTGACTGATTCAAGCCAGACATACAGAGAGTAAAATAAAAGGAAAAAAAGAAAAAAAAAAAAAAGGAAAAGAAAAAGAAATCATATGGTGCCCATTATCTCCATATATCAGCTGCAACAGTCCACACTTCTTCTGTGACATCTTGATGCATCAGAGGAGGACTAAGAATAGCTTTGGCTGATATACCCGTCTTAGAATGACTGGAACAGGTGAAATTCTACCTAAAGACTTCAGGAAATATTATATTGAAAGGATTTGTCACAATATGGAAAAAGCCACAATTGTCAATATGTTCTCTCATCAACACACGAGCAGGAGACCTTTAGTATGTCATATGCAAACAGACAACCACACGAAGCATGCTGTTTCCTAAAGTGCTTTAATAAATAAAAATGTGTTTTTACCATAAAAAAAAAAAATCATGAAAAATCATCCTGGTTGCTCAGCTTGCACTATATCCAGAACAAAAGGCAGTTGTCTTGCTACTTCTGAAAAATATGTCAGGGAAAACAATGCTTTGCTTGGGGAGGAGAAAGCAGGAATATTTCCTAATGCTTACACTAAATCCATTGATTTAGTAGGAGGAATGACGCCAAAGAAGTAAAGGTAGAGCTCTGCCTGCTCCCTTCTACATGTGGGACAGAGAGAGAATGACCCATGGGCAGGTTTCTGCAAGAAAACCAACAGTTCTGTGTACTCTGTTAAGCCATTACAGGTATGTGCTGCAATCCTCTAGTGTTTCTAATTCAATAATCCTTAGGGACAGAAGTTACCTAAGTACTGGCTGGAAATGTCTGCTCCTTCAGTCATACAGGCATCGGTGCCTTGAACGTCAAGTACTAACTTAGACATTTTATAAACTGTGAAACTTCCTGCCAGGACCAAGAAATTGGACACAGGCCTGTGTAAAGCACAACACAGTCATTCTCTCCCTTTAACATCATGTCAGTGAAGAGCTTGATTATCTTGGCAAAGAATACTACAACTGTCTTCTGAGCAATTTTTTTTTTCTTCAATTCTTCTCCCTTTTTGAATTAGTAAGCTGTACATGGAGCTCTTATGACCAAACATTATTTAATTTGAAAATATCACTAAATTAATTTCATTTCCCCATGGAAATAATGGGCTTCAAACAAACTCAACTTTATAAATATTATGATAAAATTAATTTTTTATACTTCTAAAAGAAACAGAAAAACATCTTGTCAAACTTATGATAGTGAAAAAAAATCAAATTGGACAGTTTTCTTGTTATATTTTTAACTCAATCCCAGAAAATGTCATGCTTCATCTAAACTGACATTATTTTGGACTTTGATTTTTTAAGAAAATATTTCTGGATATTTCTTATTCACTCTATTTCAAAAATGCTTTGGCATTTCAACATATTTAAGAAAGTGGGGAAAAAAATAAGTTCTTTCCCTAAAACACTCATTAACTAACATTCTCCTTTCAAATTTCAAGTGGTTTTATATGCAAGTCAATCAGATTTACAGTTTTTACACTACAAAATAAATGAATTAAATTCACTTTTGTCTACATCACTCATTTTTCTACATCACTATATTCTGACCATCACTCTTGACAAAGTACTTCAATCTTTTCAGCACTTTGCCCTGTGAAATACACTGTAAACCAGGCCTAGGTGTACTAGTTTACTATTTGGGCAGAAAGCAGCCATTGCCAAGTGGCAGAAATGAGTCTTTTTCAGAGGCTTACTAGTTATGGCAATACTGGCATTCTTCTTTTAGGGCTGGGAGATGGTGCACAGCTCTAGTTTAAAGCCATGCACCTAGAAGCTGTTCTTGAAAGACAGGAAATGGAAGCATTACCTCACAAGAAAAGAATATGTCTAGACAGATCCAAGCAGAAAATCAACAAGAACTACAAATTAGACTGCCCCAGAAAAGCTAATAAACCTGGGACGGGAAAACAAGATGTCTATGTTTTCAGGATGCCACACAGTAATTAAAATGCTCCACAAGACACATATCTAATTAACCTATGTAAATGTATTTACCTTGCTTTGCATTCAAAATCAACAGGAGGATCACAGAATTACAGAATATTCTGAGTTGGAAGGGACCCACAAGATCATCGAGTCCACCTCTTAAATGAATGGCCCATACAGGGACAGAACACACAACCTGGGCGTTATCAGCACCATGCTCTGACCAACTGAGCTCATCTCAGGGTCAAGATAGTGAGCTGTGCCTTAGCACACTGCTCTCTGTTTAGCAATGAACGTAGCACAACAAATTTAGCAGAGGAAAATAAAAGGAGATGATACCACTGTCTCCTACGTGTACATTGCATAGCGAACTATAAAGAATAAAATCTTTGGGTCACTGAAAGACACTACTTGGGCAACAGAACTGAAAGGGCATCTCTTATTGTCACAGAATCAGAATCATCAAGGTTGGAAAAGACCTCCAAAATCATTGACTCCAACATTTGACTGAACACCTTGTCAACTAAACTGTAGCACTAAGTGCCACGTCCAGTCATTTCTTGAACACTTCCAGGGATGGTGAATCCACCACCTCCTTGGGCAGCCCATTCCAATGTTTAACTAACATTTCAGCAAAGAAATCCTTCCTGATGTCCTACCTGAATCTCCCCTCTTGCCGCTTGAGGCCATTTCCTTTTGTCCTGTATTTGACAGCATTTTGGTTGAAAGTTAGAATCATTTGTAGCCCTTAAAGGAGCGAGACTGTGGAACAACCTATTGCCAAGGAGCACAGTGAGCAAATCTATCCAGTGTAGGCTGAATCTGTTAAACTGCTGAACAAATTTATACAATGAATACTGGTGATAACAGAAACTGTTATTAGGGTTCCCAGGAAGTTGTCTTTGGTCCAGCTTTTCTGTGATTTGACATGTTTTTATTTAACAGACACACGCTTACTAAGTATAACAAATGCCTATGTCAAGGCTGTTCCTGTAAAAGAACTCCCCAATCATCATAAATCACAGAGCAATGCTATTTCCTTTCTGATCCTGGGACACAAGGCCTGTATGGCTACTTTGAAGTGATCCACCAAAGGCTGATGTTACAAGAAGTTGGGGAAAAATAAGCAAAGATTGTTTTTTCATATGGTAACTTCACTGGTTACCTATTACATGGCTCTGCAGAACTTCCCTATCCCAGACCAAGAGCCACAAACCACTTCCACCTACCCACAGCTCCCAGACCTCCACAGGCAGATGTTTGTAGGTGGGAGAGGCCATCTGGAAGTGCCCATCCTGTGGATGACAGTGTGTTCTGGAAATGTGGTAAAGATGCCATTGGTACCCTGCATAGCCTGCTGCTCCACAGAAACTGCCTGCTGGAGGTATCCAGTAGGAATGGTTCCAATATGGTTTTGCCTTTGAAATTTATACAGAAAATGAGAAGAAGTTTCTACAGTAGTTGGAAGGAACATAAAAATGAGGAGTTTATTGTAGGAATTTAGAGTGCTCCTACCTCCTCACCACATCTTGCAGCACAAAGAATTATTTTTTAATTTCCTTTTCCTTTTTGTCCCACAACTGACCTTTTCCTGTGGCTATTTCAGCCTTCTGCAAAGCTGACATCTGCAACTTTTTCCAGGACTGACACAACTCATGAAATCAACTGGTATTTACTCCTGGACTAGGTTATGAGGTGGTATTATAAGGTGTTGAAATGATACTCTTGATAGAAATTGAAATCACAGTGGGAATAAATTGACTTCTTTACATTGCCAACTTCAGAGAAATACTAGAAATGCATAACTGAAATCCTGAGATTCTGGACTGGATCAAAACTCCATCTTCTCTGTTCAGAGTGTAAATGATTTTGGTAATTTTATTTCAAACGTTGTTTTTTAACACTTCCGTTACTGTGTTTTTTCTTCTAAAATATTTCACATCCCTGTTATGAATCATGCCTAAAGGGAAAAAAAATCTATACCCAAATGGAGCTTAGCTGTTCTCCAAACACTCCAGTGAATTCTTGCTTTAGGTAATAGAATTCAGAATGGCAGAAATCTTGTATTTAAGCCAGTAAAGGTAAGAGATGTGATTTTCCTTGTGGGAAGATTTGAAATGCTAACATGAACTGGTGAGATTTAGTAACCTCCAGCTGAGGAGTCAGAACAAGTTGCTAGAGGGCTTCTCTTCTACTCAATTCTGGTAATGATTCCCTGATTGCAGTAGTCTTCAGACCTGTTTCTCCTGTCTTTATGTAGTAAATTCTCCTTGATTCCTGGGTGAATACCTTTTCCTCTTTTAAATCTCTCCTAAATAATTAACTCATCCATACAGGCTTAAAAATATGAAAAGGAAGTAATTAAAACTATGAATTTAAAATCCCTATGCAAAATCTGCTGGTGTTCAGACTGTGTAATTTCAAAAAGACAGACTCTGCAGATGGTATCTGTAGAGAATACATTAACAGCACTTTAAACATTTATCTTTCCTGATAAAACAAACTCAGCTCCCAAAGTCTTCCAAGGGATACCTTATGGGTTACAGGCAACTCCCAACTTTGCTCATTAAGAACATCTCATTATCAAACATTGCCAACTTTCTTCACTCCACCAAGAGATGACACTTTCCAAAACCTCTGTATTTAGACAGAACTGTCTATTGTGTCTAGTAAATCACTTTTTGTCTATTTTCTGTATCTTTAATTAGTGTTAAATTTGTCATCTAGTCTGTCATACATGTACATCTAGGCTGGAGAAATATTCTGCTATACAAAATGAATAGTATTGCCCTTTATCCTTCAATTCCCCTTTCTATTAAGAATGAGAACATCATCCTTTTTACCGTAAACACAAAATAATGAACAGAGTAGAATCATCACTATGGATTTATGGTGGAATAAGCTTGAGTAAAGATAAGATAGAAAAAATCCTGATCTTTAAACTCTCTGCATCAGTCCCTATCTCCAAAGAAGAGGAAAATAACACAGCCATATTTCAAGTTTGGATTAGGGAATGACTGTACAGATGAAAAAGTCTAACATTGAATAGTAAACCTGGGATCTAGAACATATTGCCATATTTTCTGTAACACATGGGAATTTAAGTACTTGTTACAATTTTTTTGCTGCAAATCAACAAACTTTTAGGTGCTACTTATCAAAAGTAACCATGGAGTTATTGTTCTGAATATCACTACAGTAAAACAGTCTGCTAGCCTAACACAGGGTTCTATAATACTGTTTCTTTCTAAAGAACTCTTACCCAGTTGAAAAGTTCACCTTACCATATCAGTTATTTTTGTTTAGAATATATTAACTTTGTGTTCCTAATGGAAGCCAGTTAGAAAAATGAGGGTGAGAGGTTAAACATACATCTGGTCTCCCTATTTAACATAGAGGTTTATCTTTTGCATGTTGCTGATGATAATTGAGAAGGGAGGGGGGCACAAAGGAAAGCACACTTGTATATTTTTCTGTTATGAAAACGGCAGCCTCCATTTTTCATTTGACATATGAAATAGCTCTGCCATAAAAGCCTGTGCTTTTCAGCTCTATGTTTAATTGTTGGAGCCAAGAAAAGGAGGTGAAGAAACAAGACAGATTTTACTTGGGCTGGTAGGACCTAGTAGGCTATAGAACGCATGGCTCTCATTATGTTTAAGTGAATTAGTCTGTTTCCTTTAAAAAAAAGGAGGAGGGGTAAAAAGGAGAGATTAACAAGCCACTAAGGACCTGCTGTAAGACTTTGACACTTTTAGTGGCTTGTGACAAATGACTTGTGAGTATTAACTCTCCTTCAGAATCAGAAAACAAATCTACCATTTGGATAAGGAATGTTAAAAAAAAAAAAGCAACAGCAACAAACTCTGCTACAAGGTCATGCTGACTTGGACTCATTACCAGTGGAACAGAGAACTGAAGAATAGATAAGTTATTTAACTGACTACACTCTGAAATTGTTGTTAAATGTCTAGAAGTCCTTAACATTTGTCAAAGTTTGCTAGGTAAAGCATATGTCACAGTCCCTCTGAATATATTAATGTGTTCAAATATTGCAACAATGAGGCATATTTCTACTTATTATCAAGAGGTGTTTCAGGCCTGGGATCAACTTAGAGGCTCTCCTCTGGACTCATTCCAACAGCTAAATATCTTTCTTGTGCTGGGGCAAAATATAACTGTGCTCTTCAGTCAGGCCCCTACAGATTCTTTGGAAACTTCATCTTGCATTCTACATTAGTGGCATTGTCATGCAATCTACCCTTGCATTGTCAGTATATCTGTAAAGGGAGTTTTGCCCATAGATCTTCTATAGTTTAGGACACAAAAGACATCTACAAATGAAGAATATATATATTCTATATATTTACACACATATTTATAACTGGCTCTTTGGAAAGCAGAAACATTCTGAAACCACCATGAAAAAATATTTAGTTGAAAGCCCAACATTTAAAGTACTAGAAGATGCCAGACTTCAGTTGACACAAACACCAAAATTATGTTCCCTTCCCCCTTGTGGGTTTAATGAAAAGAGTCTGGTAACATCATCTATAACTTCTTGCATGAAGCACAACTTAATAGAAAGAATTAAAGTTTTTATCTACTGTTTTTTCTGCTAATCATTAAATACTTTTTGAGTCTGCATTGCTGTGATTAAGGTTTGGAGGTCCCTGGATAAGAGACCCAGCTCCACTTCCTCCAGTGGCAATTTTTGGTACCATTATTGCACTTAATAGCTCAGACAGCACTAAAGTTCTTCCTGAACAAAAGCACAGCAGTTTTCTTTTTTTAAAAATTCATTTTGAGTGAAGGAGTTACTATAATTCAGTCTGTACTGAAAAGCTGTACCAGTCTTTATTATGGCCTTTGTACAGTTGGAAACAAAAAGGTTATGTCTTGCTGACCTTTATGGTATTTTGTGTACATGTACAAAATTAATGAAACAAAAAAAAAGGAAGAGTTCTATAGAAAAATTAATATAGATATTTTACAATAGTGTTTGTCTCTAAATGCTCATCTTTGCTAAATGTTTCCTGTTTCATAAGCAGAATCAGCTGTAAGCGGAGTCCACAAATGCATGTGTGGCAGAACTAAAGGAATAAAGCAAGCATGGTGAATTTTGAGCAAATCTGGATAATGCTTTGAGGAATTATTTGGTGTGTGGTCTGAGGCAAGAAGCCACAGAGAGGCGGAAGTTAATCTTATGTACTCCCCAGCTGCAGATATGTCTTTTTGAGAGCTGACTGCAGCAGGAGAAACTGAAGAAATGACCAAGAGACCAGATTAATTCCACATGAGCCAAGTGTCAGCCTCATTATAAGTGTTTTCACTAAAGTTGAAAAGACTTTAACTTGGATGGCTGTCATTTCAAAGGAAAGTTTTGACATGTAAAAGTAATTGTAATAAATTAAACTGAAAGAATAATGTCTGCGACACTAAAGGGGAAGTATCAATAATTTAAAAAGTGGTGGAGAATAAATAAAACCCAAACAAATAATTCCAGTAGGCTAACTCCAATACATTGACAGCATTTCAGGGAAATTAAGGCACTTCCAAAAATAAATAATACATTAATACAATAAATATTAGGAGGATATCATGCTCACATTTGTTTTACTGATAGGCCTGACAGTAAAGAGAGTAAAACAACAATTATATTTTACCTGTTTAATCATGAAAAATATATGGATCCTTGAGCTGAAGCACCCTAATGTTTATACCTTCAAAGCAAAGGAAATTTTGACTTGTTTTTCAATTATAATGTTCGTGCAGCAGAGCCTAATCCAGAGCTCAGTTTGACAGGAGAGATCCAACACGTGCCTCCATTCAAGCTATTTGGTTTGGAACTATTTTGATATTAATTTTTGTTTTATGCCATGCAACAAATCTGTTGGGTAATCTTTACAGAATGCTTGCAAGAGGGGTTATAGAGTAATATTTTTTTTTTTAAGTCAAGTTTTTTTCCTGTTGAAAGACAAAAATACCTTAGTCTGATAGAATTAAAAGCAGCCTATCCTTTCCTGCTCTATAGGAAGACAAAACTGCCCTTACTATTCCTTATATCCAAACCTTTCAGTGAAGAGAATGATTACCCTTTGGTGGACTTTTTTTGCCCCTGACACTCATCTCAGTGTTACTGGTGTGTTTCACAAATAATTGGCTTTCAAAACACTCTTGCTCATGTAGGAAGTATTTCTAACCTCATTTTGTAAGCAGTGAAGAGCCAAGGAGAAATTAGACTCAAATACTCATAGAAATGTTGAGGTACATAAAAAAACATATAGGACCTATTATTTCCTAATACTTTACGGCATTCCTTATACTCAAAGTTTAATTCCCGCACACTACCCCTGCCAAATTTTCCAGTTTTCTACCCTCTCCGTTTAAGCAGATTGCTCCTCTATGCTACTTGACAATCACCATGAGGACCATGAGGAACTCTGAAGATTCCCTCAGCTTCTTTTATTCCCTCAGTATCTCACAGCACATGGTGAAAGACAACTATTCCAGCAATCCTACATCATTACTCCAGCCCATATCTGTTTCAGTCTTGTTTTGAGACAGAAATCCATCATGGTCATTAAGAATCTTTCTGAAGTTCAAATACCCTGCAAGTCCTTCTATAAAGAAAGCTGGTGTTGGACGTTTTCTTTCCCAGCCAAACTCAACTGAGTAGCTGTTTTGTGAGGTATTTCCTTCAGATGGAAAGCATTTTCTCATTCAATGCCCTATAGCATTTATACACTGCTTACACTGATAGCAACCTGTCTCCCATAGACTGTTCTTAAAATGTTTTTAGTAATGTCAGTGGGTTCAGTCTTATATCTCCTTAATATAGAGTAATCATCAGCTTTGAAGCAATCAGCAGTCACTGTTCTTGACTGGTTTATGTCATAGGAGACAAAGAAGTACCAAGGAATAGTATAGAGTTGTTACGTAGTTTAAATGCCATGGGATGTACAGGCAGGGTTCCAATTGCCACTCCTTAGGTTATTCAGACACACGAGGCTGTGAATGGAATGTTCTGTTCATAGCACCTGGACCACAGATATTATTTTTAGCCTTGTCAGCCTTTCCCTCTCCTGCAGTAGTTCCTGTTGTATGTTTGCAACAGGAAACACCATAATTTCCAGAGCGAATGCCAGTCTGCATGATCTCAGCATCTCGCTCCATCATTCTTGGCCTAGGACTAGGGTTGCCGACAAAGCAAAATCAAAGAGAAGCAGTAAAACTGCTTGTACTGAATCTACCTTTGCACCTCTGAAAAAGCATAACTTGTACCTCCCAATGCTCACCTTGCTGAATTTTCTATTAGTTGCTTATGTGGTTTAAACAACTCACTGGACTAAGAAGTGAGTGATTGCCTATGTGCACTCATGCATGTTAGGAAGCAGAGGTCATGTTCCTTTATGAATAAAAGCTATCAGACATGACATCAAATGTCACTCTTCATAGGAATTGTACTTGCACACGTGCTTTCATCAGCATCTTCGACTCTAAGAAGCTGGAACTATCATTGCCTTACATCTCAATCATTGCCTTCCACCTCTTACACACTCCTCACTTTCTAAGCTATTTCTGTCAGAACCATGTGAAGTGAAAATTTAAAGACCTTGCAATGGTCTGTGTGTCAGAATGCCCGGTGAAACTAGGCTTGTAATAATTTTCTGCTCCAGTTTACATTTGGTGGTGCCTTAACTCAGCTGTTCAGCCAAAGTGTGAACTGCTGACCTATGTAAGGGTAGCAACAAAACCACACTTGTGTTTTGTATGGAAGATCATCGTTTCAGTCTCTGAAGTGACAGAGCAACCAGGTCTAGACACTGAAGCAGACTAACAGAAAGCAACTCCAGCTTGGCTGATAAGGTTGGCTCTAGACTTTTCTTCTGCTTCTTTTCATGTTACCATTATTTTTGCAGGTACAGATCCTCCCTGAGCACAGAATTTCTGTGTTGCAGTTATTAGCACTAGTGTTTTGACAAGGGAAAGGTGTCCTGTCATCAGAACATGAACTACGTGCACCACTGTGCTTCCTCTGAGACAGGGCAGAGGGGCAGAGTCATGAGCCCACGTTACAGTTCAGGGGAAGGCTTTCATTAGTGTGCCTCCAAGTGTCACAAATACTAAGATAATTCATGTGGATATGTGTTGCAGTGACATCTGGGAGGCACTTCCAGACCAACTTCCGGATTGTGCAGAATCAGAAGTTGGACACAACAGTCATTGTGAGACCCTTCCAGCTCAGGATATTATAAAGTTCTATGACTTTATGACATGGTTTATACTTTTGGTGTTTAAATGCAGGAAAAAACAGAGAGAAGAAGTAAGCACTTGGGAAATAAATTAAAAAACCCCTTTGTTCTGTTGAACTTAAAATACTGCTTCAGAGAACATTAAAAGCTTTAGTATCTCCTAAAATGTAACAAAAATGTGTGAAAAGAAGATGCTAAACCTGTAGTCTTATAAAATCTAAATCATGTTAAATGTAGTCCTTTCCTTTTTCATTCTAGAGCACACATGCTCTCTTGCTCACATGCGGCAACAAACTTATCACCATGTAGCTGCTTCAAATCTTAAAGATAAGCTTGCAAAATATGACATATTTGATAACACTAAACATACCAGCAACAAAACCATTCTATTCCATCCTCCAAAAATCAAACCACTTGGAATTCTAGGATACCTTGATGGTATATGTGTCTCTTAACAAATATAGTGCATAGTATTAGCATAGTGAAAAATTGAAAAGAAACAAACAAAACCCCCAACTTTTCTTTTTCTTTAATACAGATGTTATAGCTCTTTCAAATAGTTTATTACTTTCAAGGGCTAATTCACTCACCCTTCTGGTTGCAAGTAGTCCATACTAAATTGGGTATTAGGAATAAATCAGGTATTAATTCTCTTGAAGATGAAAGAATGAAGAAGAAAACCCTAGAGCAGGTCCCAAATAGTATCTAATATTTACAGAATAGGGTCAGAGAAGACACAATGAAATTGGGAGTGGAAAGTTCATACCCTAACACCACACACACACTTTTATACCAATTCAAAAGGCACCTTAATATCTTCATAGTTTCAGTCTGTGAGCAAACAGATGTTACAGTGAGATCAGATGGGACAATTCAACATCACTGGCAGTTCACAGCTGCCAAAAGGGGTAAGCCATGCTCCCCCTCTCCCCACTCCTCTCCCACTCATGACACATGCTGCCCCTATTTCTTTCTTGTCATCCTTTCTAGTGCTGATCTGGTACTTGTCACACGTCCCACCCACTTCCTCTGATGCGGGCACAATATCATTGATTTATACCCAGTCTCCACTTAGCACTGTGCCTTAATTCCAATTAAATAACATCCTGAATGATTCCAAAATGCTTCAGCATTCCCTCCCTAACTCCCACACATGCTGACTACAGCTGCACAGCTGTGTGTCAGGAACCTAAAAGAAAACTTACATTTCATTTATTTCCATGCAGTGTTTGAGCTTCTAATATTAGTAGCAGAAGAAAGAAGAGCAACAAGATTCCTCACAATTCCCCCCCACCCAGCCCCCTTCTTCCCCCCTATTTTCACTTCTGCTCCCCATGTAGGAAGACAAGTCAGGAACTGCAAAAACCAACTAAACTTACTGTCCTTCACATATGTTTTCCACCATGAAAGGAGCAGGCATCATATTTCTTTCCTAAATCAAGGTTTATGAATGATCACATCTTTATTTTTATAAAACATTCACAATCATTCATGTTTCTGCTATCTGTAACCTATTCCTCTCTTGCACAACACCAAAAATTACGGAGGAGGGGAAAGAGAAAAGGAATAAAACTATTTGGTACAGTTTCAACATTTCCTTTTTTCTTGAAAGTCAGCTTCTATGTGTGTGAAAATTCCTCTTTAACTGTAGAAGATATACACTACTGACAGATTATTTAGAGGTAAATGTGAAAAGGGACAGGCTAATAATTCTTTAGGCTAACTATAAAATAGGGGAATGCTTTACAGCTGACATTGTGAGTATATCAACCCAGTAATTGGATGCACGTGTTAGTAGCAGTAAAAAGGCACTGTCCAGTTGTCCACCTTACATGGGAATCTACTTTGAGCACATTCTTTGATTTACTGTTGCAATTAGAACTGAATGTTCAAAGAAAGAACACAAGTGACCTAATTTAAAAATAGTGCCTTTAAAGCCACCATTTAGTATGAGACTTCGCTTACTTGTAACCATCTCTTTCCTCTGCAACTTCCATTTGTTGCACTGTACTCACGAAGAACCAAAACCAGTTTTAATAATCTGCACGACTAATGAATTCAGTTTTAATATCCATTCAGTGATTAAAGATTAAGCCACTTCCTCCTGACTCCTACCCTTGAAGATTTTAATTCTCTTCATAAACGCAGAGAGCTTTCCCAGGCTGACTTTTCAAAACTTCATGAAATACTGTTTCCTGTCTCCTTTTTACTACGTTGTAACCAACAGAGATATTTTACAACAAATTGGCACAAGAAACAGAAGCAATTAGGGGAGCTAGGAAAGGATACTTCTACTTAACAGAACCAATGGTTGCAAGCACCATTGACTAATTTTCTGTGTTAAAGTGTCTGAGCAATGAAAGGATGCAAGATAGTAAAATACCACATCAAAATAAATTATCAAGGCAAAAGAAAGAAAATTGGTTTGACAGGTACACACAGTTAGACTAGTGGCACTAATACACCTACGAACTGAAAAACAAACATGTGCTAAGGTTAACAAAACACATCCTCCATTTCCAACCTGTGTTTTGGTATTCACAGCCCAAAGCAAGCAAGGGTTACTTTTCCATGCAACCTCATCAAGATGACACTGGTTGGCAATGCTGATAAAAAAACTATTTGTGCTGTTCCAAGTGACAATGAGATCATTAGATGATAAATGCCAGGATACTAGGATAAGGTAATTCAGTGATGTATGCAACTGCAAGCAGTAGTAGCAAGTGTTTAAAATGAGCAAACTAAAATTTCAACTTGGTACTACTTCAGGGAAAAAGAGACTGTAAGGATTGGGTTCAGAAAGCTCCCCACAAAACAGAAAACAGTATTTTGTCATGGTATGTCAGTGTCAAGAAGGGAGCATAGAAGAAATCCCTAGCTGACTGAGTAATTTCTCTGCCTTGTTAACACTATTTCTATCAGCCCAAATACTAAGCCTAAAAATAGAAATACAGCATTATATATATNGCAATTCTATTAC
Source organism: Grantiella picta (assembly GCA_013397955.1). Taxonomy (NCBI): domain Eukaryota; kingdom Metazoa; phylum Chordata; class Aves; order Passeriformes; family Meliphagidae; genus Grantiella; species Grantiella picta. Next base: position 209,029 of record VZRM01004627.1, read on the forward strand.
TTTCTCAGAGGAAAAGTCAGCAATCCACATCACATGAGTTGTTGTTCTAAGTTCATACAGGTACCTGAGATTTTTAACTAAAGACATAGGTTAACAAGACTTGCTCATAGAAAGGTTTTTCTTTAAAATGAAAGTCTCTGCAATAAATGAAAACTCCCCTATTGCAGGCTCTGATCTGACTCTCATTTGAAGTGAAAAGGCCCCTATTCACACACAGAGCTCAAAGACATCTGAAAGTCATCTTAAAATGCCTTATTTCAAAACAGAGGATCTTATCCTATGAGTGAATGCATCCAAGATGTTTCAGAAGTGTAAGCACATTCTATAGTGCTCACTTAGCTAATGCCATCTTCAACGGAAGTTTTAACTGAGCCACTACCTGTGAAACTTCCCATTAAAACAGAAGCTTGGCATCTATAAACCTGTACACCTCTTGTTTTCTTTCTTCTGTGGTTTTAAGAACAAATTTCCAGTTGCTCCTAACTCTTTCTATTTTTTTTTCCTAGTGGCTATAAGTTAGATTTATGAAGACAAAAAGACTTCTTACAACTGTGTGTTTTGAAAAGATTTATGACAGGGCTACAATATCAGCATGGAGGGCCCACAAGGCAGGAATGCAGTAAGGGCAACAAGGAGAGTGTCATGTAGACATTAAATAGTACAATTCTTTCCACATACATAAATCCTAAGTGCCTATGGTTTTATACTGCTGGTTATAAATTATATAACTGAGTTCTACAGACAAAACCAAAAAAAACCCCCAAAACAACAAAAAACAACTCCCCTCCAAAAAAGTGCCAAACTCAAAAGTGAGAAACCATGTCCATAAGAACATATACATTTCACAGTAAGCAGTCTACATTTCAAATTACTTTACTCAGCATTATTTCCTATTTTAATTATTTTAATTGGTAAAGCCATAAAACGGAACTCTTTGGAGAGTAAACCAGCAAAACACTAGTCAGTCTTGAGAAAAACAGTGAAAAGTTTTCTCATTAATTTACAAATACATAAGAGGAGTCAATAATCTGAAACAGTTAGTTTACAAAATGTTCAGTGGCAAAAGAATATATTTTACCAATTATTCTAATCTGCTTGGAGCTTCATAACTGATTTAAAGGTACCTATTGGCACTTTATTATTTTTCTGCTCCTGAAGTATGATGAAAAAGAAGACTATCAAACAAAGTATACTTAATCAAAACACATTTAATGCTATTTTTCTGCATATAACTCAATATATTGTACAAATCTCTATTCATGTGTCATGTATATACGCACACAATTAAAATCCTCATTAGTAATGGTCAGAAATTCTAGCCGTTAAGAGTGGTTGTTTACAATCTTTTGGGCTACAGAATGAGGCTCAAAACTTTTTTCTTTCACTCACTATGTTGTTAAGCTTATCCCACGCTAACTAAAGCAAAACCAAAGACTATCAGGGACTTCAAGAGCTCCTAAAGCTTACCGTAAAAGATAATTGAGTACTGAGAAGCAAAGCCCGGAATAGGTTAGCTTGTGGGAAGTGGTTAATTATTTCTTGCTAGCTTCCCTGATATACACTTTTATTCTGCAGCACAGTGCCTTTGCTTGAATTAGTCCACTTGGGTTGCACAGAAGGCAAATTAGTAGAATCTCTGCTGGTGCAAGCCCTTTTGGCTTTGCTTGAACTAAATTAGCTCATACAGTTGAGGATGCAGACCCTCCTTGTCTACCTCCTTTGAGCAGAGGTGACACCAGGCAGTGGCTGTGCCGCCATCTACCGTGGGTTTTGCATAGCACTGCTTGGTCCAAAGCCCGCAGGAATCCCTCCAGCAATTCTTCCCACTCATCTCCAGGCTCGGTGACACAGGCTCCACTCCCTAAACACGTACCTAAGTAAAGGCCTGATCCTGCAATCTTTGCTCAGACAGAGCTCTCTCCACAGACTGCAGGCTAGCTGCTGCTAATGAAGTATTATGTATTTCGTTATTGTTCTTTACCTAATGAGGTCTGTCCTGCAAATTTGACTTTTGTGGTCTTTATAGTCCTGTTAAGAGTTGCCTTAGAAGACAGTTGAAAATTGTATAGCACTCAGACATACATTCAAGTTCTTTTGAACCAGCTGATCATATATCACGTAGCTTTAATATGTGCCATCCATTAATCCCAAAGAATTTCACCGTCTTATTCAAGAGCTGTCTGTGTGAGAGTAAAGTCAGAATTTGCATACATGCAGCTCCCTCTCAATTTTAATATATGGCTTAAGCTTCTCTTGGTGATCCCAGAGCTCAAGCTCTAGTGAAAGCTTTTGTAATTGCTCTTTGGAGGATTTTTGGATTTGTTTTCCCCCCAGCTAATATGTAAGCCTCTAGAAAACACTACAGCTCTCTTTCTTTGTGCTTGTAAAGGGCTCTGTCAAGAACAGAGGCAAGGGATTTCACAGCTGTGGTGCTGCAGGACAAGGTAGTCGTTGTATTTTGAGGACCAACTTCCAGATGTAAGAAACAATAAAATAAAGTGTCCTACATTTACCTAGTGACAGACACCCTCCAGCTCTGCCAAGTGCTGCTAGTTCCCCCAGTCTTCTGACAGAACAATCAGGAACCACCTGGTACTCTACAGGTAGAGAAAGGATGATGGAAGAGTTCCAAGCAATCAAGTTGGAATACAGCTGCCAGAGTAAACTTTAATTTAGTGCACTCTACACAATATTTATAGAGCAAATCTATGAATGATGCTGGAGCTGTTTAAAGGCTGGAGACTAAATCCTGTTTTCTAATGTTTACCCTGACTTTCTCCAACTGCTCTTACTTGACAGTGCTTAATTGGCAGTGAGCCTTGAAAGCTGTTGTCTAATTAGACAACATATCATGATCTTACAGACCTACTGATAAGGCTTTACTGAAGCATAAATGGATTTTAAGCATTAGCATATGAGAAATTTAGCCTCCAAAATAGAATATTTCAGTCTTGTGTGTCAATAGTAGTTTGGGTTTTTTTTTTGGTTTTTTTTTATGTTTAGGTAAACATGGTTTCTGAGAGAGAAACTAATTTTAGAGATTAAATAGCCTATAATGTTAAACAGGCTACAATATAGTGGCCTGTGTGGCTAGCTCTATGCATGGCAGAAATCTGTTCACATGTAATTACTTATTTCAGACCATATGAAAGATGCCATAGATTTGCATGGAATCAGTCCAGCTGGGGATTATGGAAGTATTATGATAGCACTGCTACACGTGAAGCTGTGAAAAACATAGATTTACACTTGCAGCATTTTGCTACACAAAGAGCCTTGAATAAAGGCATAATAAATATATTTTTAAATGGTCTCAGACTACGTTTTTACAGAAAACACAATTTCACACTGCATATTACAATGACAATTAATCAACAACATAGAACTCTGACTTCTGTCAGCCAGATCATAATTATTTTGTATTGAAGGATGTACACTAGGTCTGACTTTGTGATGTAAGTGCAATAGGGAAGCTACAGGTTTTAAGATGATGGCAGTCCTTTCTTCACTGCACACAATCTTCAATGACAGGATACAATTATGTATAATAAAGGCATTGTTTTGCTTTTATATGAAAAAAATTACATTCTCCTCTCTTTCAGCAGATACTCTGCAGATGCAACAATAACCATGCCATAATTGAGAATGTCAATTCTGATTGAATCATCAGAATGGCCAATTTCTGATGCACTGACTGGAAAACCATGAAACACCATGCACACCCCCTCCCATAGTTGCAGTGGGTTGTTCTTGAATGTAGACTGAAAAGGTTCGAAGGTGTATAAGTGCATTTCAGTGTATTCTACATCTTCTTGGCCAGATTTTCCAAAAGTTCAAGCGTGCAGACGGATTTACTCACTGAGCAGTTCTGCTGGCTAAGTGGGACTGCTCAGACATGCAGTTACCTCCCTGAGTACACTGCTGTCAGAGTGGGCACCTTACAGCCCTTTTTGGCAGCAGTGTGGTTTAGTGTTCTCAGACAAGCACACAAAGCTTTCAGAATCCCATTTTAGGGGTGCTATTCTCCTCCAAATCCAAAGGTAATCTAAGAAACACAGCTCTAGGACCTCATTCCACACAAATTCATCAAAGTTAAGGCTCCCTCACAGCTCTGTTTTTTAAGAGTTTGTCTTTCTATGACATACAGAAAGAGACATGGTAGGCTTCAGCTTCTTTGACATCTAAAGCATTTACAAACATTAGAATGTATGATAAAGCCTGAACTTCCAAGGTGGAGCAAGTGAAGAAGCAACATATGATACTCCAGGCCTTTTCTCCCTCTGTGTAAGCTTATATTATGGGTATTTACTAGAAATACAGCTGAATTAACAGCAGTGTCTATCATACAGCACTGCAACCTGCTGAAGCACTCCATATTTTACACATTAGCTAACAAGGGATCTACTTAATTCACTTTCAGTTGTTTTAATTTAACATAAGATTTATTCCCAGGTTGATCTGGGTTTATGTAAAACAACACAAGAACCAAAATGTGGTCCTCCACCAGCAAAGACAGTCTGAGAGTTTCCTCGAGTTGCATAACAGAGCTTACTTTCTCAGCATGTTCCTATAGTGGGATATAGTCAGTTAAGACTTGCAAGAGAAAGCAATATATTGTGATTTAGTACAGTTACAATTTGAGATTGCGCAGGCAAGAAAACCAAGTAAAGGTTTCATTTCTAGCACTAACAGCCAAAAAAATACATTACCAGAAGCATGCCATTACTAAGCATCTAATTATTTTTAGAGAAAAACTTGGAACTTCAGCTACGGAGACTGCCATGTGAGTTTTGCTCTGAAATAATTTACTTAAAAAAANGAAACGCGTGTGAGGTCTGTGGGAAGGCAGCCCCAGATGTTTACAATGGAGCGAGTAGCGGTATAGCGGCGCTGCAGCCCGGGACCGGCGGGGCGCAGCACGGCACCGCCTCCGCCGCACCGCGGGCGGCAGCGCGGTCGCGCACCGGCTCCCAGCGCCGCCGGGCACCCCCGCTGCGGGGAGCGCAGCCGGGCAAGCCCTCGGCCCGCAGGAATAAACAACCCTGCCCCGGCAGCGGGGCGGAGGGAGCGCGGATCGGGGAGCGGAGGGCACGCGGGTGTGCGTGCGGGCAATCGATTAATTGTTCCAATGCGGCGCTCTCGTCAAGGCGCTCTAATGACAGGGGATAATGATTTTCAGATTCGGGAGACAATGTCCCCCACACACTCCGCGCCGCTTCCTTGCAAATCTTTCTGATTTGCTCTTCTGCCAGGCGAGGAAACAAACGGTGCTCAGCGAGGCCATTTGCAAAGCAAATGTAACCGGAGAGACTCGCAGACACGGGCTGGCGAGGAGCTGCGTCCCCGAGGAGCCGAGCTGAGCCCACCCGACCCTGCCCTGCGCCCCCTCCCCTCGCTTCCCTCCCCAGCCCGAGGCTCAGGCGCTCGGGGCCGGCGAGCCTCGCCCGGGGCGCAGCAGCCGCTGCCCGGCAGCGCGGCGGCACAGCCGTACTTACTGAAGGGGCAGTTCTCCTTCTTGGTGCCGCTGACCTTGCCGTTCTTCTCGATCTTGAGAAAGTACTTGTTGTAAGAGTAGAGCTTCCTCTTGCGCACGTCTCCTTGGAGGTGATTGTAGCTCCGCACGTGTCTCCCCGCACTGGAAGGAGAGGAGAAGGACGAGGGGAAGGAGGAGGATGATGAAGAAGAGGAGTTGGTGGCCTCCGGGGACAGCATGTCCTGGCCGAGGTCATGGCAGGTGACAGGCACAGAAGACACCAAGAAGAGCAGCAGCAGACAGCAACAAGGCAGGTGGGAAAAGGCTGAGGCACCATTTGTCAGTATCCATTTGCACATTGTACTGAAACTCTGGGCGCTGGAAAATGTCTTATCAAATGAAACATACTGGAAGGGTAAAACCTGGTAAAAGGCAAGTGGAGAGACGGTGGTTGCTGCTTCTGGTTAGATTCCTCTGAGCTCTGATCTGGCCTGAAGTAAGTGCACCAACATCCATAACTCGGGACAAATCGCCTCAGAAGTTGCTGCCTTTTAATCCTTCGAGTCCTCCCTCAGAAAAAAGAGCTGTTGGTTTTTGGTTTGTTTTTTTTTTTTTTTTTGGGTGGGGGGGTTGCTGTGGTTAATCCTCTTTCCTTTTTCCCTTCCCCACCCCCCCACATGCACACACACTCCCCAACCTGGTTTGAGGCTTTCCAGTAGTTATTTTGTTCTCTTCCTCACTCCTTTCTTCACCATCTTAAATGCAGAAAGGTCTGAAAAATAGATGACAGCAAAGTCAATAAAAACAATAAAAACAAAACAACTAAAATAAGTAATAATCGGCGGAGAGGGGTGCCGGAATGGATTTTTCACACATATACCTTTACACACACACGCACGCACACTTTGTGGCTTTGCACCTTCTTCTGATCCCCACCCTCTTGCCTTTTTGCAAATCCCAAACCAGTTGCACAACTCGTCCTTTTCTCACTGACAACCCCAGAGGAGGAAGTTTCTTTGTTTTGCTTTGAATTCTCCAGAACAGTATTAAAAAAAAAAAATCCCGAGAGAAAGAGAGAGGGAGAAATCCCAACTTGTCCCCCCGCCCTTCCTTTCCCTCCCCCTTTGGTTGTAAACAGGTTGGAAGCTGTAGCCTAAATGTCAGCGATTACAAGTCAGAGGTGGGATGTGCCTCTGGTGGTCAGCCCTTATTTGCAGGGGGTCAGGCAGCGGTGGGACATCTGAAACCTTTTTGCAGCTGGAGCGAGCGGTGCCTGCTGCGGAGGCAGCCCCGGGAGCTGCCCTCTCTTCCTCCCGGGCTGCGGCGGCCGCGGCAGCCGCCGCCTTCGGCTCGCTNACCAACCAACCTCGTCTCCTAAAAAAACCCCACACTAACAAAAACCAATCCCCCAAAACCCCAACTTGTTTTCTAGCGGAGGGTTTTATTTTTTTTGGCAGTGAAGTGATTGAGAAAGCCACCTGGACCCTGTTGCCTGCTAGATCTCCCCCTCCCCCCTGCTGGAGGAGGGGTTGGGTGGAGAGGTTGGAAAGGAGTATATACTACAGGCAGACCCTGGAAAAGCAGATTATATGCTGGTCAGAGAGAGTAAAAAGGGAAGAGACATAATTAGCTCCTTTTCCTTCTTCTCTGCCAGCTTCCATGGAGGTCTTTCTCCCTCCTTCAATGAATCACTGATTTCTCGCTTCCGTTGCTGAAATAAAAAGTTCACACTTTAGCCTCCTCTTCCTTTTAAGCCTCTCAAGATTTATTGTGTCTCTTTCCCCACCCTCACTCTCCTTGTCTCAAAAGAAATCAGGGCCCTAAATGACCATTTTCTAATTGCAAACATGAGTCGTTTACTGAATCACGCGTCTGACTTCAAAGCAAAAGAGATTTTATTGGCATTGCAAAGGTTTCCCCATAAAATCTGTCTGAATATTTTGCTGTCTTTTTAATTTTTTTAAAAACTAATGCAGTTTCCTTTGCCAGAAAGAAACAGTTTTTCCATTTTCAAGGCTATTTTAAACAATTTTTCAAGCTATTATTTTCCTGGAGGGGCATATGTTGTTGGTTTTTCATATGGTTCCATCTCTTCTAGTGAATTTATCATTTCACATATTGAATTTTATGACAGATTAATATTTCTAGCCCATCAGTGAACTGTCAACTTTCCGAGTAACTAACGAGCATCTTCCATATGATGTACCATCTTTTAACACCAGAATAAAGTATCAGAAACTGACAGGATATGGGCAGCTTGCAAGTTATTATATTTTAATCAGTATTTAACATTGTTAAATACCTGTATTGGAACACAAGTGGATGGAACATTTGCTAATAGAATGGAGTATCAGACAAAAAGGTACAGAAACACAGTGACTACCTCAATATATAAACCCCAAACCTTTTTGAAATAGAGGCAGCTAAATAGTGCAGATCAGTGGAATGCAATGGAGAACCTCCTATGTGATTCCATTTGGCATTTGGAGTAAATCTTAGTTTAAACAGCAGAAAATGCAGGAAAGAACAAACAGTTCTAAAGTTAGACAGATACATTAGGATGTTAAATATATTGTTAACTTCACAACAGAAATTAGAAATTATTTTCTCCAATTATGGTGTTTATTCTGGAGAGAGTTGGTTCCTAAATTTATGTGTTCAGCTGCTGGGGGTGACATTTAAACAGCCTTAAAAATGAAACCATTTAATGTTAGAATCAATATGTTTTACGATGTTGTTTATGGTACTTCAGAGTATTTATTCTGCATGTATTTGCACTGAGTGCAATTCAGAACTCTGTTTCTTTTTTAAAAATTTTTGTAAATCTGATTTAGGCTTTCCTTTTGCCAAAGGCTTTTCTTTTTGCTAATTGATTAAAAAAAATAGAGAGATAAAACAAAATGTAAAGGAAACTCCTTCTTTCTGCAAATGCCTGACAGCTTACATGTATGTCTGCAAAGCTTTTGTCAATGTCTCAATGCTGCCTGTGTCAAGGATATGACACATTATTTTTAAAAATTGAAGTTATTTTGATTCCAACAGCTTAAATCATAAACAATTTCTATAATATCTTAAAGTTTTAGATTTGAAGACATTTGTTTTTCTCTTTTTCCTGTCAAATTCTGGAAAATAAAGTGCATCCGCATTTTAGGATCTCTGGTGGGAGATAAAAATTGTTTGGGGGTTAAACAGGTATAATTAACACTGAAAAAGTAGGTACTGTCTTGAATTTACTCAAGAAGACTTCTGCTTAAGTGATTTCTACTCGTGACTATCTGTATATTGGTTGTAAGATTTTGTGCTTAAGAACAGAAAATTCAACATGTGCAGAATTTCATATAAAATCTGCTTCTGGCAGGTGCAATATTCAGGGCACTACTTTAAAGTATTGCAACGCATAGAGTCCTTTTCTATCCTGTGTGATGACAAGGAGGGCATTTACAAAACAGAGTCCTAATGAAAAGCTGACATAGCTTTTTAGATTATATCTCATTCTTTTTTCTACTTTCTGTATAGCCTTTCTTTTATAGCACAGTTGAATCCCTAAATACCCCACTACTTTGTATTGTCAGGTCACCTCTTAGGTTAGCCTGAGAAAGCCTGAGAAAAGTTCCACAGGAAAGATGCACTATTTAACGGAATTCAATCTGTCCCAATAGATTTGAATCACTAACATAAATGTATGAATGTAGATTATATCTCTGTAATGAGGCCTGAATCATTCTCAGTTACTTCAAAGGCCTGAAATTCAACCTTCCTTTTTAGCAGCAACAATCAGACCTTAATGGGTTTCTTTATTAATTGTTCCATTCTAAGCTTGAAAAGCAGCTACCTTCAGTACAAGTCCTAGACTAGAAATGGTACCTGCTGCTTCAAAAGCAGTACTTCTGTTTTGCCTTTTACCACTGTAAAATTCTGTGAAGTATTTAATGCCCTGCAGTTTTATAAATGATGAATTACACTGACCCATCCAGAATGAAATTAGGAAAACACTTTCTAAAAAAATTAGTGAAAAGCAGAGAATATACTATAAGAATTTTATTTCTGAGCTGTTTTCTTTCTAAAGAATATTCAGGGAAATGAGTTGCACAGGTGAATTGCAATGAAAAATAAGCTAAATTTTTTTTTAATGCTTATAACAATAGTTTATGTAATATTTTTGTCTTTTGATCAGCGAGGAGGGATATTTGGAGTTTTTTGGGTTGGATTGTGTTTTTTTCTTTTTCCATTGCTAAGTAGGTGACTTGAATCAGAGAAGGAATATTTTAATGTAATTGGAATAAATTTTGCCCTGCATGATTTCCCTTAGTCAAAGCCTTATCTTTTTTGGTGTTGCTAATAAATTCTGTTTTTATCTTAAAGTGTTAGTATAATGAACTCACTCTCAGATGTCACCAGCCCCTCAGTTTAGATTGCTAGATTGCAATCATGAACATCTGCTGCTTACAGTATGATGAGAGATGCACATGCATCTTCTGTTCATGGGACCCAATTCTGTTCTTAGTCAAGGTGTTGGGAAGTTTGCCAGTAATTTCATTGAGAGAGATCTCAGCCAGGTTTGTCACTGCCAAAGAGGCGGCTCTGCCAGAAATGAGGTGTAGAATGCCAAATGCCATCACGGGCTCAGAGGCCTCCCTCTGTACATCAGTTCCAAAGTGCAGAACTTAGTATTATTTCAAAACACTGAATCACAGAATCACAGACTCAATTAAGTTGGAAAAACCTTTGAGATCATCAAGTCCAATGTATGACTGAACACCACCATGTCAACCAGACTATGGCACAGAGTGCCACCTCCAGTCTGTCCCTAAGCACCTCCAGGTGACTCTACGACCTCCCTGGGCAGCCCATTCCAATATCTAATCACCCTTTCTGTGAAGAAATTCTTCCTGATGTCCAACCTAAACACCCCTGTTGCAACTTGAGGCCACGTTCTCTCATTCTGTTGCTGGTTGCCTGAGAGAAGAGACTGACCCCACTTCGCCACAGCCTCCTTTCAGGCAGTTGTAGAGAGTGCTAAAGTCACTCTGAGCCTCCTTTTCTCCAGGCTAAACACCCCCAGCTCCCTCAGCTGCTCCTCACAGGGCTTGTGTTCCAAAAACTCTTCCCCAGCTCCATTGTGCTTCTCTGGATTCACTCCAGCACCTAAATGTCTTTCTTCTAATGAGTGGCCCAAAACTGAACACAGGATTCACTTCCCTGGTCCTGCTGGCCACACCATTGCTGATCCAGGCCAGGATGCCCTTGGCCTTCTTGGCCACCTGGGCACACCCTGGCTCATGCTCAGCTGCTGTCACCAGCACCCCCATGTCTTTTTCCACTGGGCAGCTTTCCAGCCACTCTGCCTTCTGCATGTAGTACTGAATCCCTGAATTACAAAGAAATGGCAGTGGCACACAGCACCAGCCATCAATGAGACTGGTTGTTTGATTTGAGATACAGTGCTTCATGCTGAAATATTTACACTGTGGAGTTCATGCCCATCAGCAACCGGGATTAAATTGCATTTTATCTGAATAAAATGTCTTAAAGCTTGAGAAAAAAAGTAATAATTTCAGATTTTTTTCTTCTGAAAAATCACAGTTTAATCTCTATTTGTTACCATTTCATGTACCTCCACGTAATTTAAAGAGTGTCAAAATACTAATGTTATTCCAGTACTATGTATAGAATGAGATATCAGATCAACTTCTAAGTTGTCAGAGGTCAAGACTGAAAGGGGTGTAACTTATCTATGTGTATGCAGCTGGAATAAGACATATAAAATCAGAACACCATTTAGCTGCTGTTAGTGACACTTGGTAGTGAGAGCACACTCCTTGGCTCTTCTGTGTACACTCCTTCCCAGCCAAGTATCCAAAACTGGAGAAGAACTCAAGCAGAGTTTTGCAAAGGTCAATAAAATGAATGTTTTACCATTTCTTTTCTATTTCAAAACCATTTGCACTTCTAGGTCAGACATAACAGACACAAGAGAAAGGTGTCTGGGCTAAGCAAGAGGTAGTTGAGCCAGAGCTGGTTCCCCCAGCCTGCAGAGTCACTGGTGAGAATGGCCAAGTGCCCTGTCCAGGCTGAGGCTGAGTTCTCCAGACGAGTGAGATGCTACTCTCTCCCTGAGATCTGGTGGAAGAGCAAAGAGCTGGCTGGGCTAGCACTACCACAGATGATAGGTAATGATTAACTGGAATTTACCCTGTTTCATGTTTTTCTTTTGAGAAACCTTTCATTAAAGGTAGCAGCCCTTAGGACTGAGCAGGTCATCATCTTGTGAGAAGACATATAAGTTGTGGCACCAGGAGGGTTTTGCTGCATTACTTAGATAAATACTATGCGTGTGTCTCTCTCATGGATGCATTGGCAAGACTGTCCTAATGCTGTGCTTCAAGCAAACAATTAAGAAAGTGGTTTATTCTCTCTAAAATGCCAATTATAGTTATTCCTTCACAGTATATTTATAGCTATATTGTGTCTGACAAAAAAATTGCAAAGAGATGTATGACATTTGAAAATACCTGCATGATATTTGTTTGGTAAATGTAGCTATTAAGAGAAGAATAAGAATTCAGTGAAAAATGTGCTCTGTGAAGGTCAGCAAGAGGAGATTACAGACCCCCAGACACCGAGCTGCAGTGCCATAAATAGCTATGTGTGTGCGTAGGACACTTACCATGTTTAGTAATGGTCTGATGGCAGCTAGTTTTGCCTACTCTGTGGCACAAATGTAATTGAAAAGGCAGTATTTTCAAGGAGATACTTTAATCTTAGGGGATTTGTTTTTCTTTTTTCATACTACCATGAATGAGGACCACTTAGATTCTCCTATAAATATGAGCAATTGAGAACAAAACAGCCAGAAACAGCCAAGAAGAGGCAGATGCCCATTTGGCCTTTGCAAATTATTTTCTCCTCCCACTCAGTGTCATATAAGTCTGCATTTTCCATGGAGAATCCTACCAAAGCTCTGAGGAAATACTTTGAGCATTCTGACATACATTCCACATAAATCTATACACCTGTGAGTATTCCATGTAATGAGTTATGGCCATGGTAATGATCCCCCCTATGCCCCTGCAAGTGTTTTATCTAACTATTTATACAACTTTTTCTCAGGACACACTGTAAATATTTTCACTAGTCCGGGATCCAAACCTTCAGCTGGAACATGGTGTCAGCTCTTCGGTGACACTGAAGCTTCCATTCCCTGGAGGAGACTCTCCAGAAACAGAGATAGTTTGGTACCCAAATGTCACGTCTGTATCTTTTAGTGGTGTCTGTTTACTGGAAAAAGTTTTTTTTGGTGGGGGAGGTAACAGATAAAACCAATAAAGTTATACATACTTTTTCACACACAGAGGGGTGTACCCTGCAAAGTGCTAACTACCCAGTACTCCAGTAATTTACCTGGATCCAACCGCAATCCCTTTTAGAAAGGCAAAAAAGCCATAATAAAACGCCACAGCTCCATCCTTCTTGAGTGCTACTGAAAGGGAGTGAATAAGTCAATTCCAGGCTTTGCTAGTGGAAGTATTTGAAACAGAGCTGACAGCTAGGAACATCAGCCCAACAGCTGAACACGCTTGCCTCACCACAGGCAACCAGGGTAGCCAGCTGGGCTCCCTCTGAGCTGGTTAATAGCTCACACATTGCAGGGGGAGCTCACACATTGCCTCCTCTTTGTCAGCTAATTTGTAGCAGTCACTGGGATAACTTGTGCGAGAAAGCACCTCTTTGAGTGAGGAAGGGTGATGCAAGCGAGCCCTTGGCTAGCAGAGAAGCGAATGGCCGAGAAGGAAGGGACAGCTCCCCGAGGCTCCTGCAGTGCAGGCAGGGCTGGAGCTGCTGCGAAGCCAGGCTGGGCAGGTGTCAGCCTTCCCGAGGGTGGCATCACCAGGAGACGTGTAGTGCAGTGTCTCTCACAGGGTAAATTCCATCTACATTTCCACATAATTGGGTTTACGGCTGGACATCACCTTTCCCAAGGCTATACCTTTTCACATACATGTGACAAACGCACCTCACCAAAGATATCATGAAGACAAGTACCATAAGTGGAGTCAGCTTGAACATACAGGACTTTTTTCTCAATGCTGTGCAGTTTAGGGCATATTAGAACACTTAATACGATTAGTAAGAACATGATCATTTGTATATAATTGCCCAGCTAGATACACTCTTTATTATTTAGTCTTGGATTTCAGAAAGAGCAGCCAGATTCTCCTGCTTTCTAGTCTCTGTATCAAAGAATGAGCCCCTCAAAGTCAGCTTATTGCTGAGTTGTGATCTTTTAAAATATGATTTTCTTCTGTTTTAGGGTACTCTTCAGCTCCTGATTATGGCTTTGAGAATGCAGCTTAATTAGTTCTATATTTATTAGCAGATTGTTTAACTTTTTATTAAGATCAAACACAGAGACAAAGGATTACAATATGGTATCTTCTTTCCAGCATTATTTAAAATGTTTGCAGCATGTTAAAGATTTAAGCAACTCTCTGAAGAGCCGCCATCCATTCTGCAAGGCTTAAGGAGATTATTTTTCTTTACGGCATATGGGTAACAACTGGCCACACAAATCCAAGTCATTGCAGATCTTACCATGTTGTCAGTTACTGATGATAATGATTAGCTCCTAAATGCCATATTTGGTAAAATTGACATCACATTTCATGTATCCTACATGTAGTTCAAAGCAAGAAACTTTGAAAATTACACATATTGTTTTTTGCATGCCAATAATTGGTAAAATACTTTCCCTGGATTTTTCTAAATATGAACAATACTGGTGCAGGTCTTGTTTTTTGGTGTTGCTTTTTTTTTGTTTGGCTTGGTCTTGTGTTGTTGTTTGTTTTGATTTTGGTTTTTGTGTTTTGGTTTTGGTTTTTGGGTTTTTTTTTTGTTTTCAGTGCAGCTCAGAGGTATGTACCCCCTAAAGTAGTCTGGGATTGGTGATACCAAGAGACATTAGTGATCATAACAAGCAATAGAAGCCTGCATATATGGTAAAAGATAATTCTGAGTAGTTTTCAAAACTGTACAAGCACTTCATGCACCCAGAGAATGAAGGGAGGAGGTCAAGGAAGGAGGGTTACCTCCACTGTTTCTCTTCTACTCTGCTTGTGATGCTGCCTTGCCTCCAGTATTCCTTCCAGCCCTGCCTCACCAAGTCCTCCCATTCATGTGATTACTGTGAAAAACTGTTATCTTGGAGCCATTTCTCTCGATATAAATTATATAAATATAAACAGAAAAGGGCAAGTTAGTTGTGGCAAATGTTGTCTGTTGACTGCAAAAAGCACTACTTACATTCAAAATGCTGTCTAAGCCAAAGAGAGCATATGGAAGGGCTAAATAGGCTAATCTGCAGCATCCAGAGATTACATATGGGTAAAAAGATTTGCTTAGCTTCTGAGACATCTAAGACCAGTGCTTTTAACGTCTTCTGAACTTCTGTGAGTCTGCTGTAGAAACAATTTAACGAAAGAGTGGTGTCCCTTGCTTCAGACTGCCCCAGGTCGGCTTTGCTTGTCAGTGGTTGTGTCAGGTACACATCAAAAGGCAGAAAACACTTCAACTACTTAAAAATTCTAGTATTCACTTAGTTAGTAAAGTGCCAGGTTAGTGTTTCCTACAAAAAAATCTAGGCATGAGAGAGAGCTAGCTAGATTCGTGGTTACTGAATGGCAATTAGAAAAATTTTCAAAAGCATTTACAAATGACATATTGATTCAAAGCATTCAATTTAATTACCGAACAATCTTCCTAGCCATGGTTCTCTATGGACATGAATACGACTTTGTCAAGAAATCACGTCATCAGATAAACCACGAGAAGTCAGCTTTCTGAGGAGAGGGGAAAGAGGGAGCTAAAGATCTTTGTTTCTCTATGGTTTGCAGTAAATTGTGCTCCTCCAGAAGTCTAAGACAAGTAGCTTGTGCACAGCTGCAGTGGACAATTTGTTCCCTGGTGGCCTTCAGGACAAATGTATTGCAACTCTTTAGTATAATCAAATGGGATCTAGTGAGTAGCCAGACATCCTCCAAAATGTAAACTTGTCCTTGAAGATCTGTTCAGAGACTCACAGTACTGTGGACCCTGAAAACAGCCTATCCTATTCCTGACATGAAACGTTGGCAGAGAAGTGGAGGCTGGGATGTTGTCTCCCAGTATTTTGGTTGATGACCGACACATCTAGATGTCATTTCTGAACACTGCATAGAATTGGGAGTAGGGAGTGACCTGCCACCAAGAATGACCACATCCAGACTGGATTTCTGACAAAAGCAAATCAATCAACATCAGTTAATGTGTAAAATATATTTTTCTCTACAGCAAGAGCAAATATATGAGTCATATCTATGAAGATGTCACTACTGAGACTGATGTTAGAGAAGTAGATACAAGTCAACTCATGAAATCATGACATAGAGAACACTATTCATAAATAAGATCCTGTAATCTGTTAGAAATCTTCAAGCAAAACTGGGCTTGGTCCTGCAGAAGTTTGAGCCCTTTGCCAGCCTTCTAGAAAATTTCTTAGACAATACGAAACTGGGAGGAGTGGATGTACCCTGGAGAGATGTGCAGCCCTTCAGAAAGACCTCAGCAGGTTGGAGACAGGGGCGGAGAAGAATTGTCTGAAGTTCAACAAAGGAGGATCCTGCAGCTGGGCACCAGCGCAGGCTGGGGCTGAACTGCTGAAAAGATCTGCAGAGAAGGACCTGGGGTTCCTGGGGGACAACAGCCATCCCTGACCCAGTAGTGTGTCCTTGTGGCCAAGAAGGTCAATAGTATCCTGGGCTGCGTTAGGAAGAACAGTGCCAGCAGGTCGAAGAAGTTGATCATGCTTAGCCCTTGTGAGGCCATGTCAGGACAGTTGTGTCCAGCTCAGGGCTCCTCAGGATGGAAGAGACATGGAGCTCCTGGAGTGAATCCAGGGGAGAGCTGAAAAGACAATTAAGAGACTGAAGTATCTCTCTTACAAACACAGGCTGAAGGAACTGGGCCTGGTCAGTCTCAGGAAGAGACAACTGAGAGAGAACCTCATCAGTGTCTGTCAGTGTCTGCAGGGAGGGGTCAGAGGATGGAGCAGGCTCTGCTCGGTGGTGCTGAGCAACGGGACAAGAGGCAAAGAGAGACACTGATGCACAGAATGTTCCACCTGAGCATGGGGAAGATCTTCTCTACTGTGTGGGTGATCACACACTGGAACAGGTTGCCTGGAGAGGTCCTGGCGTCTCTCTCACTGGAGATATCCAAGCACCATCTGGACAAAATCCTGAGTAACATGTTCTAGGTGTAGCAGGGAGGTTGGACCAGGTGACTCACTGAGGTGCCTTGCAACCTTACTCATTCTGTGATTCTTTGTGGCTCTTATGCCTGTGCTTAAGCAGCTGCATATCCCAATAAATTTCAGCATGACAGCACCTATGCTCAAAAGCTATGTGTGTGGTGAAGTACTCTCAGGGCAGATTTATTCATTGTTTCCTACTCATACATTCAGCTAGCCTGTAAAAAGTTTCTCACATATTGCATTGTTTTGTTAGAAGTCTGGGTATCAGGAGTGAGATTCTAAGGACTTTTAAGATAGAAAAAATTACCAAAACGTAAGACATGAAAAATTATTTTTCAAAGGCACTTTTTCAAGTTTGAAAGATACTAACATTCTTGTAACTTGAAAAAACTGGTACCAAAGCAGCCATTATGTATCCTCTCAGGAGAAATTCATTATTGTGGACAGAGTTTTCAGTGCTTTTGGTGAGCATTGTGAAGAACCAGTAGGTTTTATGACCATTTTCATAGGAAGTTTCAAAAGGAAGTTAGAAAGGAATTTTTTTGGTTGTTCTACATGGACCTGATCTGGTGCAGGGACTTCTTTAAATGCTTGCTGGATTCTTTATCTATAGTTTTTCTGATTTTGAGGAAAACAAATAGATTTCAATTAAAAGCTTAACAAAATGCTTGCATTACTAAGTGACAGCTTTTGTAAAACTACAGCCCAAGCAAGAACAGAACAAGCTCGCTCATCCTTTCACAATAATTTATTTTCCATTTCTTCTTATGAAGATTCTCTCCCTAAAACTCTAATTCTGCTAAACTTGGAGAATAAACAGGACTCAAATTTCAGTTGATTCTAGGCAGATGACTTCAACAGAATCTGTGTGGTTTTCCTGCACTGACCAAACTGCAGAAGATACATCAGTGTGTAGCAATTCTAGAAATTCCCTGGAAATTCCCAATGTTGACTAAAAAAAGACAGCAATTATTACTCATTCAATGTATGCTGATTTTTTTTTCCATTGGACTTGTATTTTTAAGAGTGTTGTATAATTGTGTTATGTGTGCACATCCACTAAGAATTTGATTTAACATTTTGTTTTACACAGTGTAGAGAATGTCTGTGAGACCGTATGAGATCTTTGATCACATCTTAGTGAAAAATTAACACTGTAACAGCAAAAGGCTTGTACTTTTATTTCTAATCCTTGGGTTTTTTTTCTCTAGCTATGTAAAGGTTTGCTCTCTGGTTAAAAAAAAAAGGAAAAGAATGCTAACAATCCATTAAATTCTGGGTTATGAATTTCCCCTTGATTAAAAATGACATTTGCTTTAAGTACTGACTTTTTTCCATAATAATTGCTGTGTGAGTTTGATTTAGAAAGACAAGTGAATAACATTTAAAGTCTTCAGGACTCACAATTGCATTACTGTATCATATGAATAACTTTGCTTTGTTAAGTGAACATTTGCAACCAATTAGTCTGAAAAATGCATCCTTAGAGCTGAGAAAAAGCATACCTCATCAGCTACCCTTTTTCTGCTGTCTAGGGGATGAGTCTGCAATGACAGCATAAGGAGGAGCTGTGTGTGATGCACCAAGGTATTTAGCTGGGGATGGTGGTAGCAGATAATAATAGGTAGATTAAGTTCTTTTTACTCCTCTAGTACTGAGCTAGGGGAGGAATCTTTTGGTGGTGATATTATCAGACTCCACAGAAAGGGAGTATTTAGTCACAAGATGCTATCTTACTCAGAGCAGCTTCTTCTCTCATGATGCTGTTTATTTGCCAATCTTACTCAAGGCTACATTACCAATCCATGTCCTGTAAGTGGTCCAAGACCAGTTCTGAAGTCTGTTTACTCACAGAACCTCTGCTGTTTTGAATTGCGTCAAAAATTTCACTGTCCTGATTGTATCGAGCCAGATTTTGTGCTATTTTCTATAAAGATAATGGACATGAGAAACAGAGAATTAGACCAAGAATCACACAGTCAGATAGCCAGCATTTAAACAAAAAATTAAATAATAAAAACTCAGGTAGCTGTAATTTGTGCCAATTCAAATTCTTCAGAAGTGTTTGTGCATACACACACCCTCAATCCCCACCCCTCCTACCAGTAGCTTTTTGCAACTTTCTAGGAATTAGCTGTAATAAATATGACAGCAGCTTAAGGTACTAAGGACCTGAACTAGACACATACAGTGTTTGACTCAGATTAGTTGGGGATTATAACTTGACTGTCTTATTGGTAAGTGTAAGATACCTAAAACATTCATTTTTATGAGAAAACGTATGAATTACAAAGTCAGAATCTGAGCTGAAACGCTGCAAGAACTGCCAAAAATTACTGGGTATCTGGAGGCACCTTCATGTTGAGAGTGAGCTGTTTCTGTGCAATGCAGCTACTGGGAGAATCTGTTCACAATAAAAGGCTTCAGCACTTGTGATGTTCACCATCACAGTCTCTAAGTATCAGATGCTTGGTTCTCATAAAAGAAGGCACAGCTTGGTACATCTAATTTGTATAGCTAAGATGTATAGCTAAGAGAAAGCATTCTGCCCTAGTTACCACTCTGTAGGAGACCAAGGAGCTGTTTCTATATAGAGGGATGATTCCTTCTTCTCGTTTGAATATATAGGCACTTCAGGTGAATCTTTGCTCAGATGAAGTAGGAAGCAATAATTTGAAATTGATCTGAAACCAGAAGAGGATATCACTTTTCACCCACAGTCCTTGCTAATGCGATAGGACTTCTTGTTTCAAATCCTTTTTCATGAAGCAGATTTCAGTCTGATCTGCAGTCCAAAAAAGGGCTTAAGCCATGTTTGGTGAAATCTCTCTTCCTCTTCTTAATCAATTCTAATGTAATTTTTCTTCTTTGTGTGCATGTGTTGGGTGCTGTGGTTTAGCCTTAGCTGTGGTCTAAGGCTAAACCTTTACCCTAGAAGATCTGGATTCCAGTTATTGCTCTTTGGTATGTTTAGGCATTTTATGACCACCTAATGAAAAATTAGTCCACAGCAGTTCAAGCACACACTGATATTTAAGTCTGTCTTAATTTTCAATCAATTTGTTTGATTGTTAACACTCATTGGATTGAATTACTCATTGAAATATGGAGATTTAGTTTCAGAACTCTAGCAGACATGTGCTGAACTCCAGCAGGACATGTGCTGACACCATGATATGTATGTATGTATGAATGATATGTATATACTGGTGTGCAGAACTCCTTGGTCCTGTCCAGTTTTAGGTGCTCAGGTGCATTTTTACACACTCGAAGTTGATCTGTAGGTGCCAATGCACGTCTGCTCAAGTCTGATGCTCCTAGGAGCATTTGACAATTTTTGAGCAAAAACTTTCAAAAGTTAAACAGATTAGATGCCTAAGTCTGCCTTAAATCCCATTTTGGATTCTACAAATAACCCTAGCTTAACATTATTTGCCCAAGGGTTTATTGCATGTATTGCATGTGGGGATAAATTGTCTTCCATGTATCCAAACTATATTTTGTCTTTACAATGGGTAAGATCACAGTAAAAGATATACACAATACAATTTATGACAACACCGAGACATCTCTAAATGGTTCTCAGTGGAAATCTATGCTACATGCTATGAAATTGAACTACAAGCTGCTCTTGCTGAGGCAACAGAAGGTCAGTAGCAGAAGTAAGAGCAAAATCTCCAGAATCTAAGTCTGCTACTTCATTTATGAAGAACATTTTTTCTTCTCGTATAGTGTCCACTTACTTGAAATTATAAAATAGATGATAAAATAAAACTTTGCTCATCTGTGTATTTGTTCATTTGGTCTTTTGCTTATCTGATGTAGTTAAAAATTTTAAGAAGCATTGAATTTGCTTCTCTCTTTCTCAATTACATCTTTCTTTTCAAATTACTACCAGCCTTGTAGCTGTGTAGCTTTGTACATGGCAGGCTTTCTTTAAAATATGGTAACAATTTTTCATCCGTTATTGCTAAAGCTTCTATTTTTTCCACAAATACTAGATCCAGGAGTAACTATTATGTCTATCAGATCAATCTTGTGTTTTAACATATGCTGCAGAAAGTTCCTCTTTACTCTATCTATCTTCCACATAATGCCTGCAACTAATAACTTGTGGTTAAAAGGAACTTTGCAAAAGCCTCCAACAGTGTATTCAAGTCAACACTATAAGGGGGAACATGTTTTGAGTATGACATCCACTGTCTTCTGGACTAGAAATTTATGAATCTGTACAATAGCCTTTCCTTCCAAAAATGAACATTTATACAAAGAAAATATGTTCTAATTACTTAAGAGTGATGAAATTGGTGTCTAAGTTCAGAAAATTTATTTTTGGGTGAAATGTAGAAACTTTTATATTTTATATTCTGCTCTTGCTGTATTTTTGACATTTTAATCTTCTCCATCGCTTAAAAAGAACAAAAGGTTAGCTGAACTTGTGTTCATACCCAACAGATGCATTCAGAAACAGATTTTATCTCTCTTTGCTCTTTGTGTCCTGGAAAATTAGTTTTTAACTCTGATGAAAGAAAGATTAGTTTTAATCCTACAGAATGCTGCAGATTTTCTTCAGTGATACTAAAGATAATAGAACTTATTCCACTGTAATTTTTGTCTTAGCGTATCAAACCTTTGGAAGATATTAATGTCAGATAAAATGAGGCCTCACATCTCTGCATCACTGGTCTTTGTGTTAGTCAAAATATTGCAGTGGATCAGATCTTACAATGCTGATACTTTTGATATGCCTTTTTCTTTAGAAAAACTCACTTGCTCCAATTTTATGGGAAAATAAAAAAAAAAAAAGAAAAAGTAAATGGACATTACAGGATTACAAATTACAAATACAGGCTTATTGGTTGTTCTGGAAGCTTGAGATGTTAGACTTGGATTTTATTTTCTTCCTGTGAAAACTGTAGAGAGGCTTTCTAAATATAAAGATATATAAATAAATGACCAACCAGCCAGTTTGTCTTTATTTAAAGTTTCTTGTTGTAAGTTTAAATGTGAGCAAACATTAGAAAGAAACCAAATATTTCAAGAAAAGAATGCACCTTGTGTTAATTTTTTTCTAATGCTTTTGGATGCCACATAGCAACATGTCCCAGGAAATGCTGGTGTCATAAACTTGATATAAGTTTACACATTGGCTGTTTACAATTCCTGAACTTACAACTAGGAAAAGGTCTCTATTAATATCTGTGTTTTCTGAATCAGGGTAACATTGTGTTAACTTGAGGTTCTGTACAAGTCTTTGCAAGAGTAATGACCAGACTGTGGTGTCCCAGCCTGTTATTTGTTGCAGTAAAGTAAGTCTGATTGTGAGTTTTGACATCTTTCTGTGCCAGTCTCAAGATTTTAGAGAGTTTCCAGTGTATGGCTGGCCTGCCATTCAGTTGGCCAAATTCCCCTCTGGCTGCAAGAACAGCAGCCACAGAAAAGGCATTGACAGGAAATCCGAAAGATTTGGAAAGGAATTTGTTGTGAAGAATTGCTATTTTTATCCTCCTACTCTCTTGTGGGTAGCTGATGACAGATCTACTACCCAAGCACTTCAGTGGAGGGGAAGAATCTCTTCCGTGCTTGAAGATTGTCCAACACATTACATTATGCTAAAAGTTGTATCTCCCTATAACAAATGACAGGTTTTGTCCTGCTGAGGGACTTTAATTTTCTGGGTGGTTGACAGAAGAAATTATCTTTAAAGTACTCTATTACACTTCCATTAAAAACACCCAAACAGGTAACATAAGCTGTTAGATTTATCCCTGAATGAATATCTTGGCCAAAGGGCCTACTGTGCACATCTTCAATGCAAGACTATTTTAAAGAAATCTGGGATGCTGCTAATAGGCAGTTGGTTTAGGACAGCACCTATAAATGTTTGGAGAGATTCAACATACCAGAGGTTGGGTACACCACAATATTTTCTATTTCTCTCACTATTCGTTCTGTGCTGACAGCCTGAGAAACATTTTCTATTGTTTTTTTGAAACACTGCCCAACTTTCTTTGCCTTGCTGACACAGTTTGGGTCAGAAGAGCCACATAAGCTTGACTCTTTCCTTATGAGAAAGTTGCCTATATGCTTTCTTTTATCATGGACTCTTACAGAATCTCATAGAATATACTGAGTTGGAAGGGACCCATCAAGATCATTGAGTTCAAATCCTGGCCCTGCACAGAATCCCACAATGTGCCTGAGAGAGTTGTCAAAAAAATTACTGAACTCTGTCAGGCTTAGTGCTGTGATCACCGCTCTGGAAAGCCTGTTCCAGTGCCCAACCACCCTCTGGGTGAAGGACCTTTTTCCAATGTCCAACCTAAGCCTCACCTGACACACAATTCACACCATTCTCTCAGGTCCCATTGCTGATAACTAGAGAGAAGAGATCAGTGCCTGCCCCTCCACTTCCCCTCCTGAGGAAGCTGTTCTTTTCCTTTAAAATCCAGCTTTAACATGAATGGGGCAATTTGCCTTGTTGTAGCTCAAGTGGGATTTCCTACTTAAAGAGACTGTTTTTTCTTTCCAAACAAACAAATAACTAAATAGTACCAGCACAAAAGGCTGTTCAAAAACATCACATGCATGGGGCTTACTCAATGACTATAAGACCTTTTTGATCTTTCAGCATGGACCTCTGAACCCAACAAAATAAACAACCGAGATTATGTCCTAATTGTTCTTTGTGAGCAGAGCTGCAACACCTGGGTGTGTGGTTTCCCTTTATAAATTAAAAGGTCAAGCTGGCCCCTCCTCCCTTTAGGAAAACATCCTGTGCCTATGCTCTCAGTGGCCTTAGGCAGCTAATCAGTTTTGCGCCAGTGGGTTAGTTGTGTGTATGAGAGCCTAGTTTGAATGTATCATGCCCCCTTCCCCCCATTTTAATCTCTACTTGTTGTTTCCTTTGTAAACATTCTTACTATTTAATCAGTAAAGAGATGATGCTTGACAAATGGGAGCACACTCACATCAAGCCCTGAGCTCTGCAGGCATATGATGTGAATAAACTGATGTGAGCTGCATAAATAGCTACTCCAGTGTATAGAAGGCACTTTGCCTCCCTGGGTCTGGAAACAGAGACTCACACAGTGGGTATGAATTCTCAATCACACCAGTACTCTGTAACAGAAGTAAAATAAGAATGGAAAACAAAAGTTTCTTAATTAGAAAATGGCAAAAATGGTCTAAGGTCAGGGTTATTACACTGGAAAACACATAGCATGCTGCCACCATTTGTTTGGTTTTTTTTTTATTTCAGAGGCAAAACATCATATCAAACTATAGTGTTGACAGTTTGCTGCTTTACTTCTCTACATATTGCATGCTGGTCTTTCTGAAAGTGCTGCAAATATGTTACATTTCAAAAATAACTTCTTACAAGGTAGATTTCCCTCTGGGAAAAAATGTGTTTAAAAAAATAGTGTATTGTTTTAAAATAAACAGTCAAACAGGCTAAGTGCTAACACAGAAAATGAGAATACCACATATATGTATTTAGTGTTGCTATCTTTACTCAGCTGAATGCTGAGCCATAGCTGAAGCTCATGAAACCTTACATAATACCGGCTGTAATTAGTAGATAATAGTAAAGTATGGCTGAAAAAGGTACTTGTTACTTGAAAGAAAATAAACTCAGTATGTCTATGTAGCCACAGAATTTTTCTACTAGGCCTTCTAAAAGAGCTTTTCAGATAGATGGAGGGGATGTTACAGTGGCTGCCAAACTGTTACACTGACATAATTTTATTTCTCAAATGTGAGTCAGAATGTATGTTAAGCTGTCTTGATTGATTTTTTTTGTACGTTGTTCTTCAGAAACAAAGTTTGCTGGTTGTGTCTTACAGACTGATCACACAGGTTGTCTGAACTCAGTTACTGGGTATCTATACTTGATGGAGTTATTTTTGTTCCAAAGGTATTTTTAAAAGTCTTTGCATTGTATTTTTTATTTCTGTCCCAGCAAAACTTTGCTGGGGTGGGGAGACAATTTTTTTTTAATGAGCAGAATAACGTGTGGTACCGCAAGCTGTCTCTTAAATTTAGAGCTCCGTATCAATAAAGCCTTTCTCAGGGAACATCCACACAAAAGTGCACAGGAATAGGGGAAGACAGCAGCAGGTGAAATCTGTTTAAAAGTAACCGAGACGTTGTTTTTCATGATATAATGATTCTTCAGAGGCTTTAACCTAAAGACTGAAGACTCCTAATCTCATTATCATGCCTATAATGCAATTACATAATCTGTTTAATGCAATATAGAAATTATCCTTAGCTATAGGGCTAAAATGTGTGCTAATACCTGTTTAACTGGTATATACTGCAAAGTCAATGAGCTGATGTGGCTGAACTTGCAATAATATCTCACTTCTCTTTCTCTGAGCTTCGTATGCTTCAGTGTGTTCCCATCCTTGTTTGCACTCAAGTTCTTTCTAAAGGCTTGCTACTAACAATGACAATAATTAATGAATGTGTTTCAAGGCTTCCCAGTACAT
The DNA here is from genome assembly GCA_013397955.1 of Grantiella picta. NCBI lineage: Eukaryota > Metazoa > Chordata > Aves > Passeriformes > Meliphagidae > Grantiella > Grantiella picta. The sequence continues at coordinate 234,284 of VZRM01004627.1, forward strand.
CCTGTCATTTCAGAGCCTGTCTTCCACACTGTAGGCTCTGAGAGGCAGTATTTGTTTTCATGTTTTGTCTTATGCAATGCCAAGCAATTCATTCTGTTCAACACACAATAAAAGTGGGTGAAATTTTGCTCACTGTTACACTTTTGAAAATCTGAAGTCTTTTAACTCCATATAGAAAGAAGCAAATGAGTATATTTCACGTGTTTTTACATGTCAATATGTACCTGTGCAGACCAGAAGTCTATCATATTTCAGAATGAGGAATTCATTTATTAAACCATGCAAAGCAGATGTTTCTCTTAACTGACACAAGCAAATATTTTTTAGGTCATCTGAAGCATTTGATGCATTTTATATTGCTTAAGAAATAGTAGAATCATAGATTCATAAAATTGTTTAGATTAGAAAATAGCTGTAAGATCATCTAGTCTAACTGTAAGCCTAACATTGCTAAGGCCTCCTTTAAACCATGTCCCTAAGTGCCACACCTACATGTCTTTTAAAGACCTCCAGCATTAAGGTCTCCTCAGAGCCTCCTTTTCTCCAGGCTAAACACCCCCAGATACCTCAGCTGCTCCTCACAGGACTGTGTTCCAAAAACCCTTCTCCAGCTCTGTTGGCCTTCTCTGGACTCTCTACAGCACCTCAGTGCCTTTCTTCTAGTGAGTGTCCCAAAACTGACCACAGGATTCGTTCATCCTGCTGGCCACACCATTGCGGATCCAGGCCAGGATGCCATTGGCCTTCTTGGCCGCCTGGGCACACCCTGGCTCATGTTCAGCTGCTGTCACCAACACCCCCAGGTCCTTTTCTCCTGGGCCCTTTCCAGCCACTCTGCCCCAGCCTGTGGGGCTACCTGGGGTTGTTGTGATCCAAGGGCAGGACCCAGCACTTGGCCTTGTTGCACCTCAGCCCATCAATTCAGCCTGTCCAGAATCTTCCTGTCCTCCAGCAGATCAACAGCCCCACCCAACTTGAATGTCATTGATAAACTTACTAAGGGGGCACTCGATCTCCTCATTCAAATCATTGATAAAGTTATATTGTCTAAACCATCTGACTGGGTTAAACCACGACAGGAACTTCTCTTCCACATGCTCCAGAAGCCTTCTAGCCTGTTTCCTCTCCTTTGTATTATATTTTTAGCAGAACCTGCTAAGTTGAAGCATCTCACAAGAACAAGGGCTAGTGATTGTAAGACTTCTCTGAGCTGTTCATAGAATATTTCGTCTTTCTCTCCATCCTGGTGAGGTGCTTTGTAACAGATTCTCAGCAAAATATCTGCCTTGTTGGCCTTCCCCCAATCCCTACCCATAAACACTCAACCCAGTTGTCACCATCATTGAGTTCTGGACAATCAAAACACTCCCTAACATATAGGGGTACCCCACTGCCTCTTCTCCCTTGCCTATTCCCGCTGAAGAATTTACAGATCTCTATTAGAGCACCACAGTTTTGCAAGTCTTTCCCCCATGTTTTCATGATGGCAACTGTGTGATATTTTTCCTGCTGGTCAACGGCTCCTGCTTGTTGTCCATGCTGTGTACACTGGTGTAGCTGTTGATCCCAATATCTTTTTGGGGTTAGGAGCCCTAATTCCTATGCCACCATTTTCCCAGTGGTACTGTGGTTTCTAACACATCAATAACCCTTGCATCTTTGTTGTTGCATGGATCTCCATCCCTTCTCTCTCCACTGAAACAACAAGACACACCATTCTATAACATTGGCATGACACCCTCAGGCTTACCCTAGGGAGTCTGATTTTTTGCCTTTCACTATTCAAATATACTTTAAAGCTTTTTTCAGAGAGTCTTACTAACACCTTCACAAAGATCCTTTTCCACTTTGAGACAGGTGTGCCTCTCCTGTTGCAAGCAGGCCTGGTGCCACGTGGACTGAGCTGGGATCAAAACCCCCAAAATTCTGCTGGTGAAACCAGTCTCGAGGCCAGGTATTTATCTGCTGGGTCTCTATTCTTCTCTCACCAATCCCTGCAAATGGATGGATAGAGAAAAAAACATTTGTGCTTCTGATCACTCAATCAGTCATTCCAGGGCTCTGAAGTCTCTTCTGATTGCCCTCAGACTTCTTGTTGCGACTTCATCGCTTCTTACCAGAAAAATGGACAATGATCAGAGTAGAGTAACAGAGTAGGAAGATTTCTTTCACATCATTAACCTGGGCCCCAGGCAGTCAGTAGCCTTCCCTAAGAAATGGGTCCAGTTTGCATATTTGGCCTCTGTTCCCAAAAGAAAACCTTACTGTTCCTTCTTCTCATTTTATCACAACTTCACACTATCCACATATTGTAACCCCACACTGAATAAGTAAACACAGTCCCCTTCTTCCCCATCTCAGTTGAGCTCTTTCAAAGGCTAAAGAATTTTGTCTGACACTTTTATTGTCCAGGTGGTTTGTGACGTGTACAGATGTTATATTTGGTAATACACTGATTATCAAAACATGTCTTGTTGCTCACTTGAGGGTCATGGTTTGATGCATAGATCTATTACAAAGATTGATAGTCTTAATAAATACTAATCTACAAATCCTGTAAGTGCACAGAGATTTTGTTGTTGTTGGGGTTTTTTAAAAGATGCTAGATGGCACTGCTAGTCCAGGCTTTATTTTGAACAGCTGGGTTTCATAAAGCTAATTGTGCAGTTACAAAAAGGGTATGTAAAGTATTACTTAAACTTGACAGCTAGCGTATTCTGAGAAATATACACCATCATGCAAACAATAATGTTTCCACTGCAAGAGTATTCAGGTTGAGGTCCATAAACTCTAGTTAATGCCATTTAAACTTGTTTTACAAATATCCTTGTTTTTGCATTTTGTCTGCTGCATTTCTCCTTCATGTGCCACCTCATTTCATAGTTGTTGAGTTATGATTGTTCCATGTTTTGTTTTTTCATTCAAAATGTTGGTTGTGGTACTTTGAATACTTCTTTAAATTCAAGAATTAGAAATCCTGCAGTGAAAACGTCTTTTTTTGACTGGAATAATTTCTTTCATAAATATTATGCTACTCATGTTGAAAGTCATAAAATAATTATTTTGCAGTTCTATGCAATATGTAAGGATCTATCTAACCGCAGTGTTCTTAATTTTATTCATTTACTCTAACTTCTGTTTAGTCTGGTTTATCTTTCTTTTTATGTTAGGGATTTGATGCCATTATCTGCCAACAGGTGAGGGCTCCATTTTAGAAAAATACATTTTACAGCAAAAACATGAGTGTAGAGAACAAAAAAAGCAATCTTTGCAGTAAAAGACTCCAGCAACATGCAAAGTCGCTCCTGCTGCATAAAGATTTGTGACTTGAAAAAGTTTGTACAATGTTATTGACTATTCATTCTCTGTTTAGTTAGTATCAAATTCCCTTCTTTTGTTAATTGTGCAGTAAGCTTACAAAGAAACTGCAAATTCTCAGCCTTTTGGGCAGACAGTTGGATACCGTGTCTAAGTGTTCGGAGCAACCAAACGGAACCTGCACCGTTCTGACCACTGACTGGGTCACTGGCTGGGGCTTAAAGATTCACCTGAGTAACTCGAGAAATCCCTTCAACCTCCCCTTTTGATTTGCCTTTCACACGCCAGTACTTTTTATTTCTTCTCATCTGTCTGCTATCATGTTAACAAGCAAAGGAGAATCTCTGCAGTTCATTGACAGCATAATAAAATGGGATTTAGATTTCAGTATTTGAAGAATGGCTTGCTTTTAGGGTTTTATGCTTTTGTCTCGTACTTGCATTGCCCCAGTGATCAAAAAAGCCTCAGACCCCACAATGTACGTCACTGGCCCTATGAATTGCTCACCTGAGCTGTCCAGTCATAACTGGCAGAACATAGAGTATATACTGATCTTTATGCAAACTTCTGCTTATTTCTCTGTCAAAATGTATTGTTAAACAATGAATATTCTGTGAGGCTTTTCTCAGGCAATCATTGTCATCTGGATAAAGCTGAAGCTGCAAACATAATTCAACACTGTTGACTGATAGCCCTCTCTATTAGAGCACCCCAGCTGTGCAAGTCTTCCCGCCACATTTTCGTGATTGCAACTGTGTAATATTTTTCCTGCTGCACAGTGACTCCTGCTTCTTGTCCATGCTATGTGCACTGGTGTTGCTGCGCTTCTGTTGGGCTATTGATCCCACCATCTTTTTTGGGGTTAGAAGCTCTAATTCCTATTTTCAGGAACCATTTCAGGTGATTAAAACTACCCCAAATTCATTCCAGTTGTAAATTAAAGGAATTGATGAGGTAAATTTGGCCTTGTGTATCTGCACAGGAAAATTCCTACTTCATCTTGGAAACCCAATGCAAATGTAACCTAAGATTATTGCTTTGAAAATGTGTACTAGACGATGCTCTCAGGTGAATATTGTGCTAAATATTTCATGACTGTTGAGAGATGTTGCTTGATAATGATGTGTTTAGTTCCTAGACGAAAATAAGGACTGCTTTGTAAAAACAAAGCAGGAATGAATATTGGTAGAAGGTTATTTATTGTTGATGAGACAACTATAGTGCAACATTGTACTGATATATTTGCAAGTTAATTTACTGTAAAATACTGCAAGAATTTTTATTTTTATCAGGTGAATTATTTCAAGTGATTCTTTTGAATGTATTTAAGTTAATTCTAATATTCTTTATCTGAAAAAAATGGGTAAGGAGACAGGTATCAATCTGAAAACCAAATGTTCTGACATTTATGGAAAAACTCCATTTATATATTAAATTTTATGTTTTACTCAAAGCTGTGGTTTATCAAGTATGCTGGCTAGAAATACAATGATGTGTAGTAGAAGAAATAGTTATATGTATTAGTTTGTCAGTTGCTCCTAATTCTGCATAATTTAGATACTGTGAACAGGAGAGGTGTGCATTATTTATCAATAATGTATGTGTGGATTAGTTTCATGTGAGAGAAAGCTGAGTAAAGAAAACCACTGTAATGTGCTCTATCTATTATTAATCAGTGCAACAGAATAACACTTAAAATATCCTAGGACACAATAGGCTTCAGTAACAATTTTAGACTTGTGACCTCTTATGTGCTGTTTGTGATCCTTGTTAAAATGGTTGGGATGCTATGTCTAATAATCCTGTAATGTAGGATTTGATGCAATTTAAAAAAAAAAAAAAATTTAGTTTGCCTGTTCTTATTTTAATCTATGCCAGCAAGGGAGAATTTCAAATCATGGCCCCCATTTTTCAGAAATTCCGATAACATATTAAAGCACATGCTGAGAATTTCATTGAGTTCCCATATAGATACAGGGTATAAACAGCAGACTTCCTGTGCAAGGTCAGTTCTAAAAGTGTCAGAGGCTTAGCACACCTTAAGGAAACTGCTTTCTTCTTATCAAACAGGTGCCTGGAAAAGAGCCCAAAATTAATGTTGGTTCCATATAGAGAAAAACTCAAGATGGAATCCAAACCTGCTGAATTAGAATCACCTAGGCTAGTCTAGGTGAAAAGTGCTGAATAAAGGGCTGTTGACTGTTGTATCTTTGTTCTGCTCTTGGAGGTTTTATGTATTTTAGTCAGGATTTCAGAAAGGGATCTTGATTTGAAAAGCTCATGTAGTGCCAAGCGGTTGGGGCACTCAAACATGGCCATCTCATGGGAGGTGGGGTGTGGGGTTGTGCTGAGAGGCAACTTTTCTGCAGAAAAGAAAGGGTGCATTTTCTTGCTTCTGGAGTCTGCCCAGGAAACTGGGGATTTGCACGTCATGCTGTAAAAAGCCTTGCTGCTTCTTGTTGTCTTAATCCATCTCAATAAATTTCTAGTTTTGGTTTGTTTTCTCAATGGAGCAGATTCATTGAGAGGGCCTGAAACTATCAGTTCCTTATCTCATATAATCATCAGACCTGGAGGACTTTGGCACAGATAAAAATTATTTTTTCACAATCTGCATGTGGGCTCTGATGTCTTAGAATAAAAGGGAAGGCAGTTATAGCAGACATCTTCTAAATTAAAGGGCTTGCTGCTGCATTTTACGAAGGACCTGCTTCTGCTGGTGCTCAGTAGACATGCTCAGAGAATGAACACTTGCTAAAAGAAATGGGAGGAGTGACCCCAAATCAAGAGCTCTTTTATCTGTCTCTAAGTGTCAATATCTGAGGTTAAGTGCACTCTTGACAAAAGAGTGAGTAGAATCTATACCACAGTTCTGAGCAAACCTTGGGAGTAGGTGAAATTTGCCTGAACTCTTTTACCTACAGTGACACGATCTCCCTTGACCATAGAAATATTCCTGGTGGCAATATCAGAACGGGGCACCTGTATCATAGAACCCCACAGCTCAGTGAAAAGGTCTTGGCTCCAGTCCCTATCTGGCCATGGAAAAGTGGTAAGTTAAGAAGGGATCAATAGATAACATTTAAGAAAGAAATTGTTTAGTCTGTTCCAAAGTACAGATAGATATTCATAACAGAGGTGCTGCAAAATTTAGGAAGGCATTGGAGAAAGATTTTTAGGGCTATTATTTTGGAATTAAATGCCTAAGTTGTACTCAAACTAGCATCAGGCATCTAAAGTCTATTTTTAACACTATATAGCTATCCTATTTATTTCAAGGTTTAACTCTAATGCTAAAGGTCTGATCTGCCTGCCCTGGAGACGGACTTTTGCCATTACCTTCAACAGAAGCAAAATTGGCTTTCATTTCTGTGCACACATAGTAAATCTGAGGTATCAACAAGCCCTTCCTGACACTACAGTACTTTTTAAAAAACTGTTTCATTTTTAACCAAGTTAATTAGTTTCCAAGTGGGTAGGATGCTTTTATACCCTCTTAATATTCTCTTTGCAGTGTGTTGGTTGCCTGGGGTTGAAGTGTTTTTAATTAACTATATGCGATAATGAAAACCATGAGAACGACCTTATGCAGAAGTTCTCTCTTTCTGATGTTACATATAAAACAGCGGAAGTCTTAACAATATTTAACACACAGCTTTTTCTTTCCTCCTGCTCCTTCCTCAACACCCTCCAAGCCACAGCTCAAGCTAATTATGGACGTGTTAGAAAAGGTTGTATACCAAGATTTTAGTGTTTTGTAAGAGACAACACAGTCTGACAAGAGATGAAACAACAGCAGTGAGAGCTGCTTTGCTTACTGCAATGTCCTAGGGTGTGATCATGCATGACAGTCGAGCACATGAATGCTTAGGGCTTTTAATAAAAGTGGGATGCCCTGCTCCACTTGTACATTTGCTATTTTTTCAGCTGGCTCTTATTGACTGTTGGATGTCTCCTACATCCTGAAGCCTGTGAAGTGGATTATAACTAGCCTGTTGGGGCTAAATGAGATGGCCAATTGCTGCTAGGGTTTGAGCAAGCAGCGCTGACTCTCTGTGCTGGATTCTGGGATACAGGCCTCATTTTTTGTGTTAATTCCACTGCAAAAATACATTTGGATATGGATGATTCTCATGTTAAAACATGCATCACAAGGGTGTCATCCCTGGTAAAAATATGAAAGAATCTGATTCTTCTCCTAGGGAAATGGGCAGGATATTTGCAATTCTCTTTAATTAGAGGAGGACTGAAATACTTGAAAAAAAGGACACAGCCTTAATAGGAAGGCATATTTTTCTCTCTCACAGGAATTAAAATTTGTATTAAATAGGTGAATCACAGCCTTTGCAAATATTTTAAGGCTATTAAGTTTGCATCAAATTGAAAATCTCAGCCTATTTCTGTGTGTCACTAGTGGGCAGAATTCTGTAGGCTCTTGGGGCTGATGGCAACCTCCCAGACTGCTCAGTTGTGAGTTCTGAACTCTTGACAGAAATTATTCAAGCTTACTTTGGCGGTGCAGGGGATGGCCAAAATTCCCTACAATAACACAGAAAGGCTTAAAGAATTAGATGTCTAAAAATAATTGTGGCTCTGCTGTTGAAATATATTCAAGAGTATTAAGCTTGCTGGATATTGTTATACATTGTGTCAAGAGGACATGACACAATGTGGTTTTCTACCCATGGGAATTATGCTGCAGACTATCACTGGAGCAGGAACTTGAACCCATGTATTACTATTTGGCATATGTTACAGAATGAGATTTGGGTATATGCTGTACATCCTTGTCATCTGTTATTTTTTTCAGGAGCAGAGCTATGCTCAAAATGGAAAAATGGAATTGAGTAAAATTGAGAATTCATCGATTCTCTATTATGCTAAAAAAAAAAAATCTTTAAACTGAAGGAAGTTTAGATCAAAACAAAACCTGTTGTAGATAATGGATTTGAGCATTGCAAACTTAAGCTGAATGTACTCTAAGCATAAATTATTTTAAAGTGAAAATAGTTCTACAGCAATTGAAAATGGTGTGTGTAGTCCTTCCAGGACCATGGTATTAGGGCTTTCTAAAATATTGCTGTATCAGGCTAAGAACTGAGTTCATTTGTTGGCTTGTTAGAGTTAGGGAAACACTTTTGTTAACATATACTTTTTAATTAATTTCCCATCTTTTGGCAAATGGTTGAGAATTTAAGTGCAGAATGGTATGTAATCACCCTTCCTGTAGACAAAAATCATGAAGGTATTAAATAAAGCTGAAAGAGCCATTGTCAACACCAACAGAAGTACGATGATTAGATAAAACTGGTTCCATCCTCCAAAAAGAAAAAAAAAGCATCTCTTTGTCTCATTAAAAACTTTCTTCTGAAACCACAGAGTTATCTGTTCCTTTACAAATGCTCTACTATAAAAGTGCTAAATTACAGGTATCAAAAACTCTCCATGCATTCAGATTAGTATTCCTCTGAAGTAAACACCACCTAGATGTTCAAAGTAAGAGCAGTGGCTTTGAAAAGGTGTTTGGGATAACTGTAATATTAATTTTTATCACAGCAGTATCCTGATGGCAAACAGACACATCACAGCATGTCACCTTTTAGCAGATAGTTTCTGAGCCATAATTTGCATCTCTGCTGACTCCGCTTGGGATTCCAGAGTATAAATCTTTGTAGAATTTATCCAGTTCTGTCCAAAGGACATTGCTATGAGAATTACTGAGAAATTCAGTAATAATTTTTACTATTGGGAAGAAAAGTGGGAGATCATGCCAAATATGACTCAAAGCCAATTTTCAATTTGTATTTAAATATTAGTAGCATGCTACAGCTTAAAAACTCTTATTGCTTTAAAAATCAAAAGTAACACTTTGTCAGATGTGAGAAGTATGAGTCAGCGTTCTACTGGCTAATTTTAAATGGCAAACCTCATATTTTAAGAACATTTGTGAGTAATTTAATGTTATTCATTTGCTTAATTAGTTGACCTTTAAATCCAAGCCCAAATTATTTTATAAATATTTAGTTTTCCAATAAAGCTATATTCAGATATCAGTCATTTGATAGAAACCATCTGCAACATTTGAACTTTCTGCATGCTAAAATTTTTCTTTATTATTTTGATTCCATTCTGAAGGAAATTTGGTTTTTTACCAATGCTGACAACGCAGCACCTAAATTAGATCCCTCTTCTGTGGCATGATACAGGCACACAACTGAGTCTAAAGTCAAGGCCAAGCATAGATAGCAACTCTGAACTAGATAATTGCTGACATTTCCAGTAGGTTATGCACATTTTAGAAATGCAAGAATTGCAGAAGGGAGACAAAAAATTGCACAGACAATGTACTGATTTAGAGATAGTGGTTCCTCCTGAACTCAAGTTTTATACAGTAAAATCTCTGTATTACATAAAAGTCTCTGTATTATTTTGAAACTTGACAACTAATCCTTTTTATAAGGATAGTAAAGCAACTCATGACTAGAAAAGTTCTAGTGATAATAGTTTTTTAAATGCTGACAAGCAAAGAAACATTTTGCTGGAAGCTACTGGTCTAATGCAGAAACAAATATGTCTCAGTCTCTTTCAGCTTTTGTTCATTTTAACTTTTGTTCCTTCTACTGATATTCCCTTTAACTAGAGCGATGCCATCTGAATTTAAAAGATAAGCTATTAACTGAACTATTTCTTACTGTTTCACCTGTTCAAATGAGATTTAATAAACCAAAATATCCCATTACACGAGATGAAAGGTATATATATCCTGATAATAATAAATGCAGTTCAAAAGGGCTTTTGTGTTTTCTTTGATGGAGTTTGTGTGTGTTGCTGTTAAGTTTTAGGATAAACATGTGCAGAGTTTTCTTGATGGTGTGATGTCAGGTGCACAGAGTTGGACTTGATCCTGCTCACCTCTGCTCAAAGAAATATCATCAATGAAAGGTGCTTACCCACAAGCCATGACTTAGGACCATCTCTGTTTTCTGAATAGTGAATGTAAATTATTTAGCTTGTGGCATGCAGTAATTTCCTAAAGAAGTCATATGTAAATTATATTTTCCACTACACAAACTATTGTCCTTAATGTAATTGCTCATATTAGAAATGGAAGCATTTTATGTAAAGACAAAGGCAAAAAGCTAAAGAGACAATTGTTTTTTTACCATCGGATACTTTTGTTATATTTTTGAGTTGTGATGCTAATAGTTTGCACACATACCAAGGCATTTTATTAAATATTGTGGTAATATCTGTGTTAGTTCATGAAAAATTCATTTTTCTTGTAATACAAAAAAATCACTTTCATGAAGCATATTTGTAGCTTAATTAATCCTCAGGTTTTTTCTTTCTTTTTTTTTTCCTCTGTTTTGTGTTTCCTTTATCTTGACTTTTTCAAAAGAAACCCTTCCTGCAAAAGTGTCCTTATGCATATGTTTATCTTCTCCAGGTTTTGCTGCTTGTAAATATCTTCTAATTCTCTGGCCATAATGAGCATAACTGTTTGAAAAGTTGTTGAGTCTGGAGTACCTTTACAGCAGTCTCTCTAAGCTTTATGTGCTTGACAGAGGCTTAAAAATTCTTATTCACGCAAAAAGAGGAAACCAGTTTCTCCCCTTTTCCCCTTACCCTGGGCACTTGAGTGGGCAGGGGAACATTATAAGAGGATGAAAAGCTTTAACACACTCACCCTGCAAGGCAGAGCGTATGGAAGATCACAGCTGTCTCTACGTCTTGGATCTGGATCTTATTAGTGTCATCAAGCAGTGAATCCTCTGTAGCTATAGGCTGGACTTTTCCTGCTGTTAAAAGGCCTCAGAATGAACTGAAGTTCACCAAACTTTCTGCAGCTAAGTAAACTCAGCGTTACTCAAAATTTTTCTACAGAGCGTACGACAACAACAAATGAGACAGTTGTTAGTACAACAACCCCATGGAGCTGTTTGATGTCTGCAAATTGACTGGAGTGTGAACGTGGACCTCTTGGGGGCTGCCCCTCCTCCTGCCCACAACCTGCCTCTCTGAAAGGAGGCAAAGTTACTCAGGCTGCAGTCCTGTGGAAGGGAGGCATGGCTAATTCTTCTGCTAAGTCAGAGCAAGCTCTGCCTTTGCTATCTGCCCCATTCTTGTTATCTTTCATGTGAGAAGGAAAAATTGGAGATCAGGGAGGAAGAATGCAAAATGCCTTTATGCAGAACAGAATTTATAAGTATATAGCCAACCTAGAGAGCAGGAGTATGGGGGGTTGTGGGAAGAGGGCAAAACAAAATCACTTTGACCTCACCCCTTCCCCCCACTTTCCTGATTTTTGTTCTGTTTCATTTGATGCTTAATAAAGAGGGAACTCATTTTTACGAAATGTGTTAATGAAAAATGTGATACATTTCTTTTGCAATGCATTATACTTCCTATTAAGACACTGTAATTCTGTGAATGCAGCTTAAACAGATATCCTATTATAATATACTGAATCTGAAATACTTGGGAAAATGCAGCTTTAATATTGACAGATTTCCACAGTTTTAATGTCATGAAAACTGGCTGTTATTAGAGGATTGTTTCAATAACATGTGGTAGTTAAGAACATAATTTTTAATAAGACCAATCACATTGCACGCCTAATGCCAACTTTTCAGAATGTCATCAAATTGCTGGTAAGAGAGGATGGCAAGAAATAAATATAAAATAGACGTTCTCTTACTAGAGGTTCTGAGTGCTGCTACTTTTAAAAATATTGGACTATAGTTAACAAGTAAAGCTAAATACAAGAGATTAGTAATCCTAGCTTATTCTAGGGTGACATGGGAATTGCAAGTGACTACAGATGGAAGTGCCGTCTGAAAGTTACACTACATTAAGCAAGAGCAACACCAAGACACTAAAAGAAATTTCCCATGAAAAGAGGTGGAATCTTTTTTCCTGTCATTGCTGGGGAAGTTTTTTGGAAAGCAGATCTGCTAGCATATATAAACTCTGTTTATCTGTGAAACAGATAATAAGAGACAGCTGGATGCCACAGTTTAGTTATGTCAAGACATTTAATTTCTTTTAGATGAGATGGGGGAACACAGATAAAAAAGGTACAAGCATGTTAATTGTACACTTGGACTATAGTCCAAGTTTCCGGCTTTAAGTCCCCTAAAGAAATAGGTATCCTATCTCAGTGAATTCCTGTTCTTGGGTCCTTGTACAGCAGTGATGCCTGCAAAGAAAGGGGAAGAAGTTAGGTGTAAAGGGTACCCCGCAAAGAAAGAATCATCCATATATTTTTGCAGCAATCAGTATATTAGGGAGTAGGGCAGCACGAGTCTGAATTACTTACGGCATAGGGAAAAGATTTTAAATTTTGTCTCATTAAATAATTCCTCATACAAATCTGGAGCCTTTCTTCTAAAGGACCTCATGGGGTTTTTCCAAATGAATTCTCTATTGAATGTTTTCAAAGGTTTCATTAAATTTAATGTGATCCTATTTTGAAAGCAAAAACATCTTTAAAATATACATATATCTATACATATACCTATATCCTCTCTAACAGCAACAGTACAAAAAGATTGATGTATGAACTGAAACAAATCAGAGTGGTTGAAACTTTTCTGGGAATAAAGTAGCTCATGCCCTGGATTTGCTAAAGAATGGGTTAATGCCACAATTTTGTCAAACACTACAGTGGTATTTGGTGATGAAGAGTTATTTTATTAGAAAAAGAATCTGTGCACAGAATAGTGCCACCTAGGACCATATTAGGACATCAATCTGTATGGCTGAAAGAAAGAATGTGACCTATTCACCATCCCCACTTGCCGCAGAATCCTGGGTTGGAAGCCTTCCACCCAAATTTGGCTAGACTTAGCTCTAATGTCCTTGTCAAAGTCAATCTAAGATGGGGGTAGTTTGTAAGCGTCTTTAATTTCTCCCAGAAAAGCTCTGTATTTGAAGTCTGATTTAGCAAAAAGGTGGTCAAGAAAAAGAGAAATCTGGCACTTGTAATGCAAAAGCCTGTTCAAAGTTTCAGTTGTGGGTTTTGTGGGATGTAGTATTTTGGTACAGACTGGTTTCCTGAGACAGAAATTCTGTATGAAAATTAAACAGGGTTTGGAAGTTTGAGTTAAGTTCTGATTTGATATCCCTGAAATCAAGTTCAGATATTTTAGTACTTTAGTTTTACTTAGTTAATTTATGATGCTGTTGACTTATAAGTGCTCTTGGCCTGTTCTGGATCATGAACTTGGAAGTCTTTTAGCCACTAAGTAAAAATTTTCTCCTGGAACTGAAAGCTGCTTTCCTAGGGGGGCTTACTGGAACTGAAAGCCAGTTTACTACAGTTTTCCAGACATCACATCTGAAAAAAAAGTGAGTTAGAGAGAAAATTTAAAAAAAGGTTGTAAAGTGTGGTTTTAAAAGAAATATGTTGCACATCTTTTTATTTGAAAAGTCTAGGTTTTGGCTTGTAGGAGATAACTTTATTTTTTTTAATTTCCTTCTACCTGTTGGAAGGAAAGCGTAAGAAAAAAACATATCTGCCACCTACCAGAAGATAAATTTCAAATATGTTCTCTGCAGTAGTTTAAAAATTTTCCTGAAGAATCTATTTCTAACATCAGGGTAACCAGACGAAATAAGTTTATGTAAATATAACAACATTAAGTGCTGTTGGTTGAGTAGAATCTTTTAAAGATGTATAAATGAATAGTGGGACTTGGACCTTTGTCCTCTAGAATACTGTGGAAAACACTGAATGACATGTACTTCTAATCAGAATTAAAAATCCCAAACCAGAAGCTTGAATAGCAGTAAGTCAAGATTGTCAAAACCAGGCTAATGAATTTAGACTTTTAATTTGCCTTTAGGAGACCTCCTGGTATATTCTCAGTCTCCATTTGAGTTTGCAAAATTGCTGCTGCACAGTCTAGCTACATGATCCAAATATTTCCTCTGCTCAGTTCACACTGGCATGGCCTGCATTGGGTTTGCTGTTTGCTGGTTTGCTTTGGTGTGAAGAGTTGTGTGGCATGAGATCCACACAGCTGCAAAACAAACACTGCTATAATCTCCCATTTGAACAGATCGGAGAATGCTGGAAGGAAGAATCAAACTGGTGACAAAAACTGCTAAGAGAGTGAAGGAGAAGGTTGTTGAAAACAAATTGTCTTTCTCATTTTCTATGTGAGAAGAGAACAAGTACTTCTGCAGATTATTTCTTTGGCTGTTCTGTGGTACTAGGGTATTATCTTTGTGATTTCTTTCAGGAAAGTGTCTTTGGTGACAGTACAGTTTGAAAGAATACAAATAAGAGGAACAAAGAACAGAGCAAAAGTTGTTCTTGTGAAATACCAGTAAAATTAGGAGACTTTCTTTCCCCTCTATTGTATATTCAACTTGTTAGACATCAGTTTCTTACACATGCACACATTCAAAGTGAGGAATTTTTCACCAGGCTATGTTTTTGTGCCCTTTCCCCCTTTTCTATGGAAAGCTTTCTCTTTTTTCATATTACCTCAAGACAGGAAAGGTAAATAAGCCAATCAGCAGTAGGGGAATGATGGTGCTGAATGGACTCAATATCTTCAAAATGTGGTGAGCTGAGTTGCTGAATCTCATGATTTGGGCAGCCTTTTTGTGGGCTATCTGGATTTTTTTTTTTCAATTGTTACCTGTAATGTGCTTATTTGTGCTAAATAAAGATGAATATAGTTCTAAAGGAAGTTAATAAACTTCTTTCATTCCCACTAATTTTGGAAACCAAAGTCTAAATATGAAAATATGAATGGCTAGCATGTATTATAAATTCTAGTCCCGTTTATCATTGCCTCCTATAAATTTTCCTTTGGAAAGACCCTTGACATTTAAAAGCAAAACGTTACCCAGACCAGGTGTTAATAACCACACTAAGACAAAGTCGGCTTGTAGTTCTATCAGCATAAATACAAACTTATGGAGTTGCCTTTCAGTAGGCCCTGGGGAGGAACAATGCACATCCTCTGAGACTTCAGAATTATTCTAATTGATGTTGTTGTTCTTGAAACATGAAAGTGAATGATGAAAATGAGGAAACGAGCGCTGGCCAGAGGTTAGTGAGAGGCAAACAGTGTGCAGCCATGTCCATGCAGCTATGCTGCTTTGCCTCCTTTGCTCATGACCTGCAACGCCCTAAACACTCCAGTCCTGGATCTTTGTGGAAAAGCAGTTACAAGCTGTGCCAAACTGTGTGATGCTTTTGTGCTCTGAATACATGTCCTCCAGGGTCTAGGATGAAACCACCGCATTCATTTGCACTTGAGTAAAAACTACATTGTTTTTGCAGCCATTTGGCATCATGTTCAAAAAATATAAGGTCAAATTCAGCTCTAGTGTTGCAACTCAAATGATTTAAATGGCATTTTGCCCACCTACATCAGAGCTGGATTTGGCCCATCATCTGGATCTACTTAGTGAATACTGTGCTAAATGTTCAATGCCTTGCACAGGGTTTTAGTTATGTGCTTACCATTGAATTAAATGGGAATTGTATTCTTAGGATCTTATCCAAATTATGAGACTGTAGGACTGTGAAGGGAACTTATTTTTGTTAAAGTTTGTGCAGCACCAAGCACACTAGAACTTAAATTACTTTATGAAATTAATGTATTTTAAAATTTTGCCTAGATTTATTAGTTAGGGGATATCTGCAGCTTTGATGATCAAGGCAGCAGTACAGTAAGTCAGAAGTCTTTGGAAATAGATTCATTACTTGTCACCATGTATTGAGCCAAAAGTGATCAAGTAGTTTTGGTCATATTTGTTTTTCATACAAAATTAAGTTTTCAAATACATTTCATTTTTCAAGGAAAAACTTTCTAAAAGTCCCTTAGGACCTTGTAGATGTTTTCATTTTTGATGGTCAAGATGTCTTCCTTTGACAGAGCACACTCTTATTGGCTCTAACTCACCTAGACCGAGTGCTTGACATGTGCTTCTCCAAGATCTTTATAAAAAGAGTGCACTAAAGGAGTCTTGGAATGAGAATTTTTTTCCCCATTTCTAAGAATCTTGTTATTCTAAGCATGAAAGCTTTCTAGAAGAGAAATTAGCAGAGATTTTTCTTTTAGAGAAAGGAATCTAAATTTCATATTGTCGTTCTACTCTTGGCTGATATTGTTTCAGATCTCATTAAATCGAATGAAAGCAATGATGTGAAATTGCCTACTTAAGGCACTTAGCTTTAAATTTATCTGGTGGTTGCATTTATGTAGATGTAATTTGTCTGTCCTGTCTAGTTTTAAATTCATCAATGGTGTCCAAATATCTTATAATTTGGAACACTGTTTCATGATGTTGGAGCCTTTTCTAAGCTGTAGGTATATGTGAAATATTTGTTCTAATCCATTCTTTGCCATGTCTGGAAGCTCAGTTGCTTACAGGGTGTGTGAGGAGTAAAAGAAAAGATGGAGTGAAGTAGGAAGGACACAGTGAACATGTCAAGGGTGAATTTTGCAACATTTACATGCACACAATACTGATTAATTACGGCAAAATGATCCTCTAAAATCAGTGGGACAACATATGGAAAAGGCCATTTCTACGTGAGATTTTGAAAAGCAAATTAAAGGAAGTAAAAATGCAAGTGCATAAAACTAGTGTTGAATTAAGGCAGTAAATGCACTGATATTAATGTAAAATCTTTGCTCCATGCAAGAGAGCTGCAAGACAGCATCCTGAGGGACGGATGGTTGAGAATATCGAGGCTGACCAAGATGTAGTCAGTCAGAAAACAGACCAAGGATCCTGGGTTCTTTGCAGTTTATTCTGCAAAGGTAATCACAGACCAAGAGGTGTGAAGCTCATGGCAGTCAAAGATCTAGAGGATGTTTTGTCCGTCAAAAAAGTAGGAAGCAGCAATTGTAACTGACTGAAAACTTGAGAGATTTGATCTGGTGCAGTACTAGAACAAGCCACAGCATGTTATTGAGAGAAAGTCAGCCTGTAGGATTTCATGGTGTATAACTTAAAGATAAAAGAAACTAGACAATGAGCTGATTACATATCCTTTACAGTAATGTCTTTTTAAAAGTATGATCAAAACTGGAGGACATGTTTATTCTGATCCCACAGGTAGCTCAAGACAGTTCATAGCTTTCTCCTGTAGCAGACAGTGTAAAACATTGGGAAAAAAAATATTATATTGTTCTGACTGAAATTAAAGTGAGGAAAAACTCACTGTGGAATGCTCTGGATTCTCCAGAGAGGAGTTAGTGATTTATCCCTAGTCTTGGGAAGAGAAGACGTTCTCAAGTACTTAAATTATTTCAACTCTTTATATGGAATAGAGTATAGCTATGTGGTAGGAATTGGAAAGATTCTAAAGGTACCCAAATGACTGCTTTTAATTTAGAGTTTACCCTTTAACACACAGGAAGATGAAGCAAGTTTAAAGTAATGTCATCTGTGCTACTGCGTCTCCAGCCCCAGAACTGACTGTTAGAAATGGCCTGGAAACTTCTTCAAGACTGGAGGAAATTCATTGTTTTAAGAGAAGAGATTTGTGTACAGTCTGGATGCCTGGGCAATGCCATTGTAGTACCAACTAATGGAGTAACTTTTGACAGCGGAACAGCAAAAAGGATTTGAATTGGTGAAGAAAGGATTTTTATGAACTAGATTGTATTTAAATTTCCAAGTTGATCGTAGTCACTTGCGGCTTCTGTATGGGAAATTACTTTTATGCAATGCTGAAAGTTTCTGTGGGATTTGCACTTGAATAAATTGAGCTTGATTGGTGTGGAGTTTGGAGGCTGCAAATTAAATGCCTAAAGTCTTGGTGAAGAATATAAATTCTAGAACACAAAAATAACATTTTTTTATTTTTCTAGTGCTCTATTATGCATTACTTTTCCAGAGCTAATTTTTGCACTTCTGCCTTTTTTCTTTTTTTCGCTAATGTGAAAAGCACTGGTAATTATCAGAGTCCTCTCCAGGTAGCTCTTGGACAGCTCTTGTAACAGCAGTGCTGTTACATATCTGTCTGCAGCTCAGTGTTCCTGAATATAAGGGAGTTCTGAACTGCAAGTAAAGACAGTAGAAGCCCAAAAGAAATAAAAATAATTATTTTCCCAAAGAGGGAGCAGAAAATGCTTGGCTCTTGATTAGAAAAAGTAGCCAGAAAAAGAATTCCAAACTTAGACTCTTTTGGAGAGAGCCTAGCCCAGTAATTAAGAAACTAAACACTTTATTCTTGTTGATTCAAAAAGAAAGAGCTCCTTTCTTTGTTGAGGACCTGATGCAGAAATTTAAGAAACATCCCAAAGGGATGAAGAGGGAATTTGGAATTATCCCAGCAAGTTTTTTGCCTAATAGAAGAAGGCTTGTGGAAGAGAAATTGCTCAGAATTCGAGAGATTTCCTTGCAGCTGATAGATCTGGCTAAAAGTTGCTGGTAATTTCAAACAAAGAACAAACAATGCTCTCTGGCAGAGATTTAGCAGAAAACTAACAAAACCTAGTCAGGAGACATGCTATTTGGATTTCAGGAGTTTGGAAAAAGATAAAACTTCTGTAGAAAATTTTCTTTAAAATAAAGGGAAGTGTGGTAGAAAATGGGCCATAATCACAAGTCTGGGTAACAAAATCTACCAGTTTTTACACCATTGCCTTTCTCATGTGTTTTTTTTTTCCTATTCAAATTGGGAAGAAGGAGATTAAAATCTGCTTGTGCTGGTTGTATTCTTTACTTCCAGTCTCCTAAGGAACAATTTTGTTTCAATAGACAAGCACTGTAATATGGAGCTCTAGCAGTAAGCCAGAAGGAGGTTCCAGGTGTGATTTCATGGAGTCATAGAATATTCATTATTTGGAGGGGAATCGCAGGGATCAGTGAGTCCATCACTTCAGTGAATGGCCCATCTGGGTCTCAAACACATGACCGTGGTGTTATTCACATCATATTCTAAACAACTAAGCTAATCTCAGGGTCTCTTCTTTTTGGTAAATCTATTGATAATCAGGACTCATAAATGTAGCAGGAGATAACTTCCCAGGTTATTTACTGCTAGAGCAGTACAAGGTGCTAGTGCTGTCAACACTGATTGGCACTCAACAGCTATTTGAATTGGACACCAATACTGCTAGAGCACTGCTTTCATAGAGGTCTACATATGTGCTTTTCAGATACTCTGTTAATTTAAAAAGCATGACTGACTGTTTTGTATTGGTCCCCCAAAAATGCATCTAAGAACTGAAACAATGATCAATACAATGATAATTGGAAGGGAGTATAAACACACAGGAAATGTTACATGAAGTAGATGGTGGAATCATACACATCAGGGCCCACAGAACTGCATTTTCAGAAATCCCTTTCAAATTCTGGGCAAATTTTTTTGACACTTAATTAACTATAAAAGTGCCTGCTCTTACACAGCCTGTAGTGACAAATTTAGAATAAAGATTTCTTCTGTGGAAATAAGATTAGAGGTTTTCAAGGACTCTTTCCCTTCACTTACCCGCTTGACCAGCACAATAGAGAACTGGTTTATGACTTGTTTTGAACAAATAACTTTTCACCTATATCCCTAAATTGGCCTTCCATTTTTTCTTTTACTAGGTGGTTTTTATTTTTAAATCTGGTCGTTCCAGTTTTATGCAGGCTGTGTGAAATGGCAGTCTAACATCTCTCCCATTCTTGTCGCATTTCTCCTGACACCCTCTAAATCCAGAGCAGCACTGCAAAGGTCCTGCCTTCTCTTTGTGCACTTCCATTCAGACACAGCTGCCTGGCCAATGCTATTGTACTCTTAAGCTCATGTAAAGCCTCTGGACCCTCTCCCTGCTCCAAGCCAGCTGCCTTGCCTTGGCCCTGATCCCATGTGCTGAACCTGAAGAGCAGGTTCCAGTGCTGGTTGTATTCTTGCTGTAAAAGCTGCAAATCACACAGGCTGCCAAGGGGTGACCTCTGAGGCACACAGCAGTGACGTAGCAGGGATCAGCTGGAGCTGCTGGTGTAGGAGTGCTCCAACTCAGATAACCCATTGCCATTGTTTAGGAAACTCCTTAAGCTCAGCAAACCAGTTTTGAAACATCTGCTCCAAAACCTTCTCACGTGGTAAGGTTTCAATAATTGCCATCCCATATAGAAGAATACCTTTCAGTTCAGTTTCAAGTTGAATGGTTCAGTGTATGAAAGGAATATTAAAAACAAGAACAGGTTTTTATAATTCATAGATCCATTCATATCAGTGCAGTAGTGTATGTGCCTTCCTCAATAGTTACTTATTTCATTTTATTACAATAGTTCCAAAACCACTGTGATGTGGAAATAACAGTACAAGTTGTAAGTGATTATTTTAGATAAAGGAGTTGTTAAAGCATGTATCCTAATAGGTACTACAGTAAATGCTTCATAACATAACATAACATAACATAACATAACATAACATAACATAACATAACATCATAACATAACAACAACATTTAAAATTTTGAGTGTATTGCTAATACATATGCTAACACCTTAGTTTTGTGGTTATAAGCACAGTTCTCCTTTTCTTAAATATCTCTTCTACCTACTGGTATGTGTTACAATGTATACACCCAGTTATTTTCTTTTTTTCTGGCCTGAAATTAAATTAGCCTTTTTGCTTCCCACTGTGGCAAGAAAATAAGGAAAGTCTTGCTCCTTCCCATGGAGAGTGATTTCAAAGCTAGATATATCACTTAACATTTCTTAAAATTGCTTTCTCTGTTCCAAAGCAACTTAATTTACAGCTTTCTATATTTACAGTGTTTCATAAAAAGAAATTGTGTTTGGCTTTGTTGAATGAAAGCTGAACAGCTTGAAGTGAGGTGTCTTCAAAGTAACAAGAATATTGTGCAAATACTTCAGAAAATCAAATAAAATAATCATAATCAAATGTTGCTCAATTGTGTTTGGATCCTGCAAGCTAAACTCTGATCAGACATTACAAGGAAAATGCTGCAAAAGCTGGGTTGGGTTTACTGGTGTTCTCTCTTCTGGACCAAAGTTGTAGAGATTTGTATTCCAGCTAGAATCATTCCAAGAACTTTGTGAACAAATTTAATCAAGTCTGCTTTTGATGCTACTTTTTAAAAAAATATTTATTTAAAATAAGGCTTTCATATCTTAGCTTGGAAAGGTTGGGATAACTGATGGCCCTACCCATTCCATTTTCACCATTCTTTGACCCGCTACTGCAAAACACTCAGCTCAGGAAGGAAGCAGGTTAAGATGAGATTTTAAATAATTGCTTTTGTAAGGATACCTTTCATTTGTATACTGAGAAGAAAGAGCACGGCACATGCAGGTAGGAGATGTTTTCCTTCACTCTAAGCCCTGCATAAACAAAATTACTCCTCTCTTGGTTCACTGGCTCCTGTGGGGCTATTCATTTGATTTAGGAAAGTAGAGTTTTGCCCATATGGAATTCGAGTCTTAGTGATCTCCTTGTGATTTAAAATTATTACAGTCCATCTGAGTGTATTTACAGGTCCAACTAATTCTTTGCAGGTTCTTTAAACTATATTTTTTAATGTGTGCTTTTACTTTTATTGCTCTTCCTGCAACTCTAATGTTCTTGTTATTTCTGTTCTGAAAATAAAGTATCTATGTAACACAACTATCATATTTTACATTTTTTGGGATGGTCTCAAATTTAAAAAGCATGTCAAGGTGAATTGTATGATAGAATGAGGAATGCAGACCTTCCTTATTGGCTTCATAGGAAGAAAATAATCATGGTGCCTAATCTGAAGAAATCTTGGAAAGGGAAGAGTAAGCCTTTCCACTGGCTACACATCCATTGTGTTCTATATTTGAACAGTTTGAGTGCTTTCATCAGCATCACTTCAAATTGTTTATTGAAAACTCAGGTCACATGTGGGAATGTAATGTTTCTTATAGTATGTCACTAAAGTAATTTCTGAGAAAACACATTCTGATTTTGGAACAGTGTGTCCTGGAGAAAGAAGATCTGGAATCCTTGGAGCTGCATCGAGAGTTGATTGAGTGAATTTGAGTCAGTATCCCAGGAACTGCATCAAAAATGGCATAGAGTCAAACTCCAGGAACCAACTGAGCTTTACATAAGTTTGTTGTGAATTGCCAAAATTCAATGGCCATCCAGTCTTCTATATTTGCCATTTTTATTTGCCTTTTTATAGAAAACAAAAAGAAATTGGGCTTTTTTCCTGGTTTTTAGGGGTCAGCACTGAAGCTACTACAGAAAAAGAAAATGAAAAAGAACAAAGCCAACATTAGCTTGCAGTCATACACACAAGATATCGCCATGGTCAGGAGGACTTATGGTTTCCTTTTATGATTTTTTGGTTGCTGCCAGAAGAGAGAACCTGTTTTGATATTTGAAGAAGTGCACAAATTCTGTTAAAAGTATTGCAATAGTCAGAGAACACAAAATGGCTGTCATTCATTGACAAAATTATAATTAGATTGTATTACAGATTTTTTTGTTTCCTGTTTTTCTTGATAAATCTGTCCAGGTATAACTAAGAGAGAGTTACTTCCTCACAAACTTTATTGAAAAACTCATGCTGAGAATTTAGTGTCGTTTTTTCCCTCTGCTTATCTACAGGGTGAGTGTTACAGTTCCTGATTACAACACTGCAGCTCTCCACATCCAATTGCTACAGTCTGTAGTTTAGGATTTCAAGGTCATCTCTTCGAGGGTTTTTTTGTTAGTTTTTCTTACTTCTTTTGAAGTAGAGATTATAGCCAAATGTAATAGAGATTATTAAATACTCAGTCAATTAGGTGTGATCTGTTGTCAAAATATGGCTTCTCAGGCTTCACTCACTTGCTTCTTACTGCGTCAATAATTTCCAGAGTGCTCTGTAATCATTATATAGTATCTGTGAAGTCAGACTACAAAAATTATCTGTCTGTCTTTTCAGAGACCTCTTCCACCACTTTTTTCTACTATTTTGGACTGATAGGCCCAAAGAAATATCCATAGGAATCTAGAGGCTAAGAATTAAATTTAAGATCTAATTTAATTCAATCTTACTTCCAGACCCACCAGAAATACTGATAATGCTATTTTTTGAAAAATCTCAGTTTTTAGAAATCCATTTTACAGTCCATCCTTTCTCTCTCTAGGTTGGTTTTTTGTTGTTTTGTTTGGGTTTTTTGTTTGTTTTTTTTTAACTCCCCCGACATATTTTATTTTGGTTGTGTAGAGGGATGACAAAGTAGAGGTAAGACAATAGTATACAATTTGTGGTTCAGTTATAATAGTTCTAATTTTAACAATCCTAGCTGGACCTAGTGAGAATGAAGCCATGTATATGCAGAAAGATTTGAAGTATAGACTGTCAAGGGAATCTAAATACATGCTTTGGTTAGCATATGCTGAACTTTACACCGTTGTTTCTGCTGTGTGAATAGATGTAAGAGTTAAAACCCAAATTCTATTAAAATTCTGGACTCCATTTCACTTTACCAGTATGAACTTTTAGATAACCCTTTTTATTGCTTACAGAAAAAAATTTTGAGTTAAAATTTATTAAAATGTATAGCAGCTCTTTTATAACTAAAAATATACTGTAACACCACAGTGGACAACTCCTGCCTTCCTGCTCCAGTTAAAAGACTCACCAACTTTACCAGTGTTTTATCTTAATAAAGGTTAAGCAAGTTTTGCTGGAAGTACTGCCAAGTAGATGATGTGCAATTTTTGTTTCCTCCTACATAGTACAGTCTGAGTCTAAAAGTCTCAATCTCTATTAAAAATAAATGACTATGATGAAATCCTTTCTCAGGAAAATCCTCATCTGAAAAATTTCTAATGACATTAAAAACTTGCAATATAAATCAATCATTATATGGTGATAAAGTCGTTATAGTGACACTACATGGAGGAGTTTCTATTTATCCTCTGAATGCAGAGATATGTGTCTGTATACACCTGTTTGAAAAACCTGCACTAAAATGACCACAGACAAGTGAATAAATTTGAGATGCTTCATGCAATACATGCTATTGCTTTTTGTTGTAACACTAAAGGAAATCTGAGTCATTGCAATCTTAGAATGCAATGCCAGAAAAATGAGAACCAGACCACAAACAATGAAGCCAAGTACATCATTATAGATTGAGTAATGTGCACGACTTACATAAACTATGGCTGAAACTCAAGATTTAGCAAAAGACCATCACCCTTAATTGCATAACAATTAAAAACTCATTAGTCTGCAAGCTGTCCATCAGGCATAAGAATCTCATCAATTGAAGTCATAAATATTGAAGGAGGGCAATTTTTCATTTTGATTTAACTCTTTATCTTACCTTTCTTACGTTATGAATTGCCTTTTATTTATCCAAATGCTTCTCCAAAAAGGGGAAATAATTGCACTTTTTCTTCACCTAGTCTCCATTTCCACCAAGCTTTTCCAGCAAGTTTTGCAGCCCAGGATTTTTGATGAAATCACCTGTCTCTCTGAAGACCTTTTTTATTTTACTCACAGTGCTCTCTCATAAGCTCAGTGTTAGGTTCCTCCTTTGCTGATCCATTGGTTACATATAATAATAGTCCAGGTGATCCTAACATGCTCTTGCAAAAAAGGTGTTATGACTAGAGTGAGGTCCACAGGACTTATGATACCTAAGTTTCTACTCTTCATTAAAAAAAAAAAAAAAAAGGATAAAAAAATCACTTATCAACCAGGTCCTGTTACTTCTAGCTAACACCACTGTTAGGCATTTGCTGTCTTCACTGGAAGTCATTCACTAGGAAGCACCATTTATAAGATGCACGCCCACATGATGAAATAAACCACAGATTATCAAAGGCTTTAGGAGTTTTAGAAGACTTTGTCTGAGACTGTGAAGAGACAAGGCATCAAACTGAGAACAAAACTTAAGTCCTGCAAGACAATGTTGTAACATCTCCAGTGTGCTGTCACACAGCCACATTAAGAAACTCTCACTTATTAAGTTGCCCCAAAGACCATGGAAATTGTCTGATGGCAGGAGGTACCAGACACTGAAATCTTACTAAGAACAAATGCATCAGGGATTTTTTCTTGTGTACATTTGAAGTGGTTGGCCATGTGATCTAAATGTGTGGAGGCAGACTATCCCATAAGACATTTGAGTGTGGTAAACACTCTTGCTGGAGTCAGCTTAAGGGTTATTAAGATTTTCTAGAGATAATCTAAAAAATGTGAAAAGTCCAGTGATTTATAAGCTCATGATGTCCCTAACAACAACAGCAAATGGCAGGAGATGATTTACAGGGCTGTAAGTACATTTGAAATGTACTAATTTCAACAACTAATGTCCAGAGAGTTGAAGAAAAGAGAGCCTTTTTAAGAGTGAGCCACACTAAATTAAGACTGGCAATTGTGTGGTGAAAACATTCCTTGGATTTCATAATCATAAGAGAACTCATCATCAGAATTAATGCAGAGAGGAATTTGTTTGCTGCCATCACGGATAATAAGCAGAACAGAACAAACAGTCTCTAAGCAGTGGATAATTCAACTTTTTACAGCTCAAGTTTTCCAGTTCCCATTTTAAATACCTTAAGGAGCAGCAGCAAATCTAATCTTACTTCTGAATTGTCTTCCTAATAAAATTTATCATAACAAGCACTTCAGTATTTGAGTGGGAGACAAGAGATAGGGATTTCTTGGCATCTGCTGAAGACATATCTGGTGGAAGTGACGTGATTTTACAGACTTGTTACAGCAGCTATATTTCCTTAGTGTCCTCACATCGGCTTTATCATGGGCAGACTACTTGATTTTGGAAGAGAATTCAGATCTTGGCTTATTCTTTGATGTAGAGCAAAAGCTCTCACCTAATTCAGGGAGAGTCCAACTTGTTGTTCAAGCTTGAGGCTTGAAATCATTTTATTCTATTTGACACAGAGAATGAGGATGAACTTTGAGGCTAAAAGTGTGTCTGATTGCCACTGAGATACTTGTGAAGCCATTTTATCTGATGGTAAGAGGGCTTCCCCATGTTAAAGCATCAGATGGATGTGAATACTAACTTGGATGAAGAATACTGCAATGGACAATTTGTGCTCTTGTAAGCAACTCTTGCCAAAGCATGCCTTGATAAATCCAGCCAGATTAAATATGTGGCTGAAAGATTCTGCTCTAGTGAATATTGACTAACTCAGCATTTGCTCTTCTTCTGTAACTGTTTCTTGATAACACTTGGTACAGTATGTTCTCTCTGGGTTTCACCAGAAAGACTATTTGATACTACTAATTAATCTCTCTGAGTTCCAGTCAGCACAAACCTAAGTATTAGAAAGTAAAAAACTAAACAGATAATTTTTAAAATTTGAGGTAGGAAAGAATTTTTTCTGTTTCTGTGTTTTTTGGTCTACTCGATGGGCCAGATAAATTTTTAAATCTGACAAAAACAAACTTTGAGTTTAAATTAAAATATCAAAAATTATTTCATTACATCAATTCTGATTTCACTAATTTTCCAAAAATAACAGATTTATAAAATTTTCTCTTTTAGTTGCCTGTCGCCCTTCCAGAGATGGATGATACTGACCTGATTTCCTGATTAAATTGCAAATGAAATACTCAAAACTAATAACTATGTCAACTTTGTTTTCCAATGTCTTTAATTTTTCTGGATATTCTATGATGCTTATGATCCCTTCTTGTGTTTCTTGGCAGTGAAGAGCTGCAAAGAGCCAATGAGAATCAAAACATTTTCTGGGATACCTCTGTATGCTTAATAGACAGCAAAGGTTTCTGAATTAGATATAATGACTTGACTGTACTATCTTAGATTTGACATTCATGTACATCAAGATTTTTTCCAGTGTTTTTTCTTTTGGTTTGGTTTGGAGTTCTTTTGTTTTGGTTTTGGTTTGGTTTTCTTCTTTAATTTATATTATTATCATTATGATTATTATTTCTACTGTCTTGCATTATATCTTATTCTGTTTGTGTGTATGGGTCTGTCTGCCATACTATAGACTTTTACAGTCCAGTTCTTAGAAATAAAAATAGAGTATAGATCAGGCCATCAGCCAAAGCACAGAGCCAGAACGCTTACTGGTTCTGGAAAGATGGAGAATTTAGCATAAACCCAAACAAGTTAACAAGTCAGTTAAGCAATATTTTTGGAAAGCACCTGAAATACTGCTATAAAATTAGTGCAAGCACACTTTGTGACTCATGGCTACATGATCTTTGATCTAGAACTAGAAGCCTTCAAGTTGAATTTCATGGTATCATTCAACGGCAATCAAAACTCTGCCTTCCAATGTCCATTGCCATGTAAAGATTATATACTTGTAGATTTGCAAGTGGATTTTTTAAGGATATCTCGTCTAACTTAAAGTATTCGCAGAAAATTACAATATGTACCCCGACTGTATAAACACAACATAAACATTAAAATATGATCACAACTACAAAGAGACTGTCAATTGGTCAATGGAAAGCATTCAGACCTAGGCTTGCTTAACACTTAACAGCACTTATTGTTAAAAATATTTGTCACTCAACAAATTCCACTAAGTGTCCCCAAAATGGGAACAAAATTCATTGCAAAGCCACTTAGTGACTGTGAAGAAGGAAATGAGGGGCTGCAACTATTCTTTATCACCAAGCCAAAATACTTCATAATGACTCAGTAAATTCCTTAGTTCACCCATCTGAAAACTGAGAGCCTGCATTGCAGGTCAGCTTTTGTTTGTCCCTCTATTAAAGCAAAGCAACACATCTCCCAGGTAACAGGTGACAAGACAAGAGGATGTGGCCTTGAGTTGCAACAGGAGAGATTTACACTGGATATTAGGAAAAATTTCATTACTGAAAGTGTGGTTAGGCATTGCAACAGGCTGCTCAGGGGTGATGGAAATGTTCTTAAGGTTGTGAACATGGCATTTGGGGATATGGTTTAGTGGCGAACACAGTGGTTCTGGTTCCTTTCACTACATTCTTAAACAAAGTGTAATACACCCTCACCTCTCATGGGTTCAGCTGACTGTCAGCTGAGAGCCACCCCATCCAGGGCTAACTAGCACAGTCCTGTTTTTCATAGGTTGGATATCCAGTGCTATAGTCCCCCACAATGATGTAAAGTTGCAGTATTTTTTCTCTCAAATAAAAATACCTAGATTTTTGTTTATATACAAATCTAATCCAAAGATTTCACAGAGATTTGCAACATTTGTCCAGAAAACTTGCACCATCATTCTTTATCAGGGACTGATTTTTTTGACTCAGTTCAATTTGCTTCTATTTATATTAGTTCTTATTCACAGTGTCTGTCATCACTAGTGTTCAGTTTGGCACCTTCATCCTCATGTTTCTCTGTTCCCCTAAATCCTACACCTATGCTTCAGTTACAGTGGCTGTTTGTAACTTCCACCATCTCTGGTTTCATATCCTGAACTAGCAGCTCTTTATCCATTTTTTCTCCCGGGTGCCTTGTGTTCCTACAATAAAGGTTTCAGGTGTGTTTTATTAATCATGCCTAAAATTTCTGGAGAGCAAGTTTCCCACACACATTTGTTGTATGAAGACTTAGCTTCTAGTTTCCTTTTAACAAAAATAGGTCTTTGTTCCTTTTCCCAAATGCCATCAGATCATAAGCTTATATTTTTTGTACACCAAGCGTAGCACAAAATCGAATAACATTTCAGGAGTATGGACAGGCTTACAGAAATTGCAGTAAGAATAAAATTCAAGTGTTACTCAACCTTTTTATTGGAAGACAGGATTATTCAGTTTTGGGTTAATTAAAATCAGGCCTGGATTGAGAAGCAGTGAAATTTTTGTTCCAAGTCATAAAAAACCTCCAAAATTCTTATCTCTTAAATTATTATTTTTTTCTTTTTGACAAACTTAAATACAAGGATTGATCTCTACTTGCTGTCTCACTGCCCTACAGCAGCATATGGATGACTAGAAATGTCCACTCGCAGGTAGCAGGCAAGGCCGGGAAGGTGAGCCAGAGAGGGGCTGAACGTGAGACCTTGAGCAGCAGCCTTGTCTAGTTTGGAAGCTGCCAGCCTCCAAAGCTCTCCAGATTACCAGTGCTGGAAGCCTTTCTTTCCTGCCACTTTCCATATCCTCTCCAGAACAATTTGCATAGTTGGAAATTACCATTTGCATCTTAAGAACTGCAATTTTCTAAAATCAAAAGACAAACTTTTGGTTTTTTTAAAAAAAAAAGTTCTGAAATGAAATTCTGAAATAGCCCGAATAAAAATTTCATTCAGAAATGTCCCTCTTCTATGGAAGTTTAAAACGCGCACTATATTTGCAAGCAGTTCAAATCCATCACTTTGGCCCACACCTTGGGAAATAAGGACTATTTAACACACTTTAATGGAAGGTTTTAATTCTGATAAGGCCTGAAAGCATCTCCCCTTCCCGTAACACCTCTCCCTGAACCATTAACTTTCAGAGACAACCACCTGCAGCAGGTTAAATTGCAGCTTGCTCAGTTCATCCACTCTATAGTACAACTAGACTTTATTTATGCTAATAATTTCCAAAGAGTGATATCTGAAATAGACCTCTAGATCTGTAGGAAAAGGAATAGATCTGAATTTTAGCAGGGATCTCAGCACAGGAAAGGTTTAATAATGACTTTATTGCTTATATAAAAGTCTGACTCTAAACCTTGGTACAGTGCCCAAAAGTGGAAGATATGACCTGAATTGGCATGATCTGTCTATGCAAGAAATTAGTAGCTAGTTAATAAAGTGATTGTGAAATTCTGACTGTTGGCAATATGTCTCTTAAAGGTTTGAAGGACATGGATTTAATAGCTGCAGTTTCATAATTAAATTCATGTCAATAAGTAAAGTATTCATTGTGCTAATACAAACGCAATCGTTTACAATAGTACCGTGGTATCTACCTGAATGCTAAGTTACTATTCATTCCTTAGTTGTCAAACAAGTGTGGTGAAAAACAATCCACAGAACGTTGTCAATACTTTTAAAGAAGCTGGGCAGATTTTTCATTAGAAGAGATGAAAACTAATTCTGCCCTTCATTACAATGAAAGTAATTGGTTCATATTTTAGCAGCTGAATTTTAGTTGCTCTAATTATAATATATAAATAACATGTTTTAACATCCGTGGTTTTAGTGATACTATGTCAATGTAGCAAAGACTAAGAAATTAGGCTCTACCTAGTGCAGACTTTTCCAGCAAGGATCATATTATAAGTAGGAAGACGCAGTGGAGATGGAAAAATATCCCATAAACACTTACCTGTGAAATAGCACACATTTGTTCCTCTTCTAAATAAATAATTGGCAAATGAAAACTTTAATATTATATATAATTCTGATAATGTTATTTTTAGAATTTATTATATGATTTTGTAAAATGCATAAACAAATTTATTTTATAACATAAATCAGTAAGATATTTATGAAGATTTTTTAAAATGTATTTTCTAAAATAATATTATGGAACTGTGACATTAAAATATATTCATTTCCTATAATCCTGTCACACACATACAGAAAAGATACCAACCATGGAAAACTGACCAGATGCAAAAGATTTGTCAACACCCTTACATATTAATTTTCAGTTTTTCAGAACTTTCTCATGGATGAGCTATTACTGGTCTATCAGTCAGCAAATAAGAGCAGACTTCTTAAGAAAAACACCATACTCCCACTTGCATTTACTTGAGTTTGAGCAGATGGTCTTTGATGGGCAGGGAGCGCCAGCCACTGCAGTGACCACAGCAGGCTGGGGGGTTGCAGATGTAGTGAGACAGAATAGGAATGAAGGGCTGCAATTGCTCACCTCATGCTTGCCTGTGGCAGAAACAGGTGGAGTGACTTTCCAGCAGGGTGACCACTGAAGCTGATGACTGACAACAATGTGTAGCTTAGAAAAGAAGTCAAAGAGGTAGCGGTGGTGTCCTTCTCCCCACTTCCTGAGGGGGCTGGGGTGCGCTGAAGTTTTCCCTTAGGAACAGCTGATGCTGCAAGTGCAGCTCATCCACCATGGGCTGCACTCAGCCGCCGAGGACTTGCAGCTCACAAATTACAGCACGGGGCCTTTCCAGAAATCAATGTGTGTTCCTGCAACCACATTTAAAATAAATTTGTTAAAATCTACTCTGAAAAAAGCTAAATGATACCTTTGTGTTTGTTGGTCCTTCTTCTGCTCCTTAGGCATTCCTAATCTAACTTCATGTTGCTCAGCTACCAAGTCCAGTCAACATAGCAACGTGTGTCTTTGTCATTGAAACCTGTCAAAATGTGGACTGAAGGCTCCAATTTCCTTAAAAGTCTGAACAAATGAGTGATTATTTAGCTGACAGCCACTCTGGGTCACCAGCCAGGAATGATGAATCCGGTGGTGAATCTGATATTGATTTGGGCAGTTGTGTTTGTCTTCACGGTCAAAACAGGTTTGGACGATGTATTAAGCAGCAACTGAAACTATTAATCTGTTCCTCGACAGGCATTCCTATGTATTTAGGTAGATTCAGATTAAGGGTTTTGGCTCAAATGAATGAAAAAGTGAGCGTAGCAAAATTCAGTTTAATGACTGAGTTCTCTTGGGTAATCATCCAGCAGTTACAAGATATGCCAGGTTTGGCAACAGGATGTAATTCTGCAAACAAGATACTTTAATATAAACTTAGTTGTATCACTTTTTCCTGTTTACTAAGGTTCTGGCCTTAAGATAACTCAAATAATTGTACTTGAAACAATTGCTTATGATGAGCCAACTCTGTTGAAATAAAGAGCTTTTGAAATTTCCTCTTGCGTTCCCTAGGGATTTCTGTTGTAAAAATGGGTTATGATATGACTCTAAGAAAACTTAGTGTAGCAGGAGCTTTAAAGGAAAAAAAAGTTATGGGTTTTTTTTTGCAAAATAACAATTTGAGAGGGAATTATGGACGAGGCAATCATGTTACAAATATTCACCGTATGTCCAGAATAATCAGTTGCCTTATTTTATAATATACATTTTGGTTAGTGATAAAAGCTATATTTTTACTGTGATGCAAACTGAGAACTGTCCTAATTCTTTATTTCCACATGTTTACTGCTTAACATGTGTTGAAATGTCCCATGTTAGCATTTCAGCCAAAGGAAACCTAAAGGAGTTTTGCCACTTTTTTTTTCAAAAATAGTCCCATTAATAAATTTTATTTTCAGTGGAGTTACAAACCCTTTGCTATATAAACTAAAATAGTAAATGCCCAATGATTATAAACCTATTTGAGTAATTGATCCCAGCTCCTTTGTGATTACTGGAGTGGAAAATTTCTACTTCGTTACAGCCTGTTTGTCTGACAGTGTTTGATGTCTGAATTTTCTGCTACTGTAATAGTGACTGAAACAAAGTTGAGAAATCCTTCTTGAATGTCATGGACATCCAAGAAAGGTAAAAATCCTGGTAATGAAAACCACTGTTTTTCCTAGCCACAGTAATGGGCCCTTACTAACCCATTTTTTCTAATTGTGAAGTATATCTGTGACAGTTCCAGTGAGGATTTCTTGGACTGATCCTAGAGAAAGTGCTTTGTGATTTTTTAGACCCTGCACTCATCCTTGAGTCCTGAAGAGCTTTAGTCTAACACTGTGGCTGACACAATTTAACACTCTTTCTACTTTTATTTAGTGCTAGACCTTACATATATGCTCCTACTCCAAACCCACCAATAAGTCTCTGTCTGCAGCACAGATAATTCTTTTGCAGGAAGCATAATTTTAATTTAATGATTTACCATTGTTCTACATTTCAATGTTTGGTATTGTAGTTATACTATGTATGTTATTTGTTTCCTGTCTGGAGCTCACTAAAAATTGGTCATTACAATTGCCAGTTTCTCTGCAAGACCCCATTCTTGTAATATTTTTTGTTTCTATGGTTATGTTTGTTATGGTAGATGCAAAAATACACTGATGGAATATTCAAGTGTGAAACTGGGGCCTTAAGATCCCTTATGTCTATGAGGGGGAAAAAAAGAGAGACAGTTCTTTATTAATAACTGTTTAAACTTTTTATTACATAACGTGGTCTAACAAAGGCATATTTTTCAAAAGAAAAAATTGTCGTTTTGGGCCCTTACCAATTTTTCTGGAGAAAGAGACTAATGCAGAGAATGTTTCCAAAGCACTGGCACTATGAAGCCCTGAAACAATCATATATTTAAAATACTCCCTTTCCTTTTGTCTTCCACTTGCTCTTTTGGTGAGCAAGCCAGTTTTAACTTTTCACGACTTTTCAGCAAACATTACAAAGAATGTAACCTCATTAGCTGCAACCTCATCAGAAAGCCATTAATAGGTGATTATGGTTCCAAACCAGTTTTCAAAGGGCAATAAAGTACAGATTCTTTCATTTTATCTGTTCTGGATAGACTTGACACACTGCAAGCAACTAGTATCAGGCTGTGCTGGGAAGCTAGGCAAAGACTTGTACCATAAATTACTAGCTGAAAGAACAAAGCTGGACATCTCTATTTTACAGTGATCTCTGCTCTGGTAGTACTGCAAAGAAAATTTAAGTATGTATTAAAAATACACCAAAAGGGAAAATCACCATAAAAGTAGGACTCATAACACAGTTGATAACCAGGCAAGATCAGGAAGCAATAGGTCTGGTGAGAGGTCTTTGTAGACAGTCTCTTCCTGCCAGAGAAAACAGTGCCAGCAGAAGCAGAAAGACCTTGGCTCACCCCCCCAGCTGGCATGTGTGTCCTTCTTAGAGGAGTCTGTCACATCTGCTCTTGCAATCTGGTGCTGGAGTCTCCAGGAAATACTTTCTTTTAGTGTCTGTGCTCTGATAATGAGCTTACCAATATATAACCTGAAATTACGTGATGTAGTTTTACTCTATTGCTTGTTTTTGCTACCAGAAACTGTGTTTTCCTTCTCAATCACATTTTATGTAACTCTTATGTTACTATACACTAGCCTACTCATTGTTTTTTTATTGCAGCTGAAACTATTATTTAGTGGCAGCAAGTGAACCCTGTAATGGAGATCAGAAGTTACTTGAATATTGACCAGGTACCTAAACTAGTTTGAAATGGTTAATGGTGAAGAACCAGGCAATTGGTTTCTTTTTTTGCTGTTTTTTTTTCCGTTTTTGCCTGTTTGTTTGTGGAGTTTTTTTTTTGTTGTGTTTTGGTGGGTTTTTTTTGGTTTTTT